>CAAKMY010040286.1:167-17535 GCA_901111285.1 Corrigiola litoralis
TTCATCAATGTTTGATATAATAAGAGGATGCGTCCCAAGATCAATGGAGTATGGGCCTATGGGGTGATCAAATCTCTCAATTGAGATATGTGAATGAGGCAATACGAAGAGAAGTTTGTCAGGAAATGAGAATACAACATCAACAACAACCAAGTCTTAATCCCAAAACTGGAAGTCAATTAACATATATCACTAGAAGAGTAAAAGGACATGTTGGAGAACATAATTGGAGGAGAGAGAGATAACTAACACTAATAAAATAATAAACCCACAATCTTTCATAATTATGAACATAGATGGATGCCCTCCATTTTTTCCTATTCAACACTATACTCACATCTACCAAGTAAACTCATATCATTCTCAACAACCCTTAGCCATTTGAGTCTATCTTTTTGCCTCTCCTTACTTGCACATCCTCCACAGCTCCACCCCTCTACTCTTTTCACGGGTGTATCCACTAGCCTTCTTCATATATGACAAAACCACCTAAGTCTCTTCTCTTGAATCTTGTATTCAGTAGGTAACGTCATACCTTATCCGATTGCACCTAGTATGGCCACATCTTCATCGTAACGTACACATTTTCGCTATATTCATTTTTCTAAATGTGGGACTTCTTAGATATTCTATCATATGACAACATGTGATCGTTGTCAAAACTTGCTCTATGACACAATTCCATTTTAACCAACCTACTTTAATTCTATGGGTCACATCTCCATCAAGTACTCCATCGCTCCAAATTGGTGAACTCAACTACCTAAAAAGGTCACTAACCGATAAGGCGATAAGTCATTATTATCCAGTTTTGTCATACTCCCATTTGAGCTCAAGTGTTGTCGCTAAACTAACAATCCATCTCAAGCCCTTAGCTTCCAAGGTCAGAAACCACAATTCCAACTTACCATTGACAGCTCTTATTTCATCAATCAAAACAATACCGACCGCAAAGATCATAGACCATGATGTATCATCTTGAATCAAACTCATAAGTAACTATGGCAAACAAAAGGGGCTAAGTGCTGACTCATGGTGTACGCCAACCGTGGTGTACACACTAGTCTACCACCATTATACATATCTAGTGATACCGTGGGCAGAAAAAGATGCAGATCAAAAAATGGCTGAACTACTATCAATGAGTATCAAGAAATTGACTCAAAGAAGCTACAATAAGTAAGTACAGTGAAGATGTTTGTAAGAAAACACTGTGCCAAGTCCTTAGCTGCACTACAACTACTCTCATAAGCAAAAACGATTTCAAAGAGGGTGTAAGGGGTGCGACTTTATGCGAAAGAGTTCTTATGAGATATAATACGAAGCCTGGAGGCACCCAAAAACTAATGGTGGTATTATAATCAGTCATAAAACACACAAAGGTTTATGGAGTAGCTGATGTGACAAAGCGCAAGACAGAGGGCGACAACAAACTAGTAGGGGTAAGAAAGCATGAAACAAGTACAGGGCACTGATGGTCATACAGTAGAATACGAAGCAACCTAAAACTCTCAATGTACAATGTTCTATCCTACAACCCAAAGACAGAGACATAGTTTCACATAACACAGAAATCAGTCACGTCTTAGCCTGTGAAGATCAAACCAGTAGAAAAGGTTTATGTGTTCACAAAATCACGACGAAAGACAGGTCCCTCTTTCCACAAGAGATTGCCCTAACAGGCATTCTCGGATCTCCAAGATCTGGCTTTGATCACTAGATTCTCTCAAATAGTTTAATTTGGATTTTTTAAAAATCTTACTAGAACTCGTACTTTGTTAAAAATGTCTGGACCGTATTATGCAAAAAAAAAAAAAAAGACATTCACTCTGCACCCGTAACTAAAAACCAATGCGCATTATCTGAATAAGAAAACATCCATTTGCAACAACATTGCTACTACTACTGGGAGACCTTTGTCAAAGTTGTAATCTAATCCCAAATTATTATCTACCAGAACGTGCTTGTTGAACAGAGTAACAAGGATGCCGTTAATCTTTGTCTCATTCTTAAGGGTGTAGGCCTCGTTTACTCTCAACGGTGGTGTTGTGTGAGGCAAGATGACTGTAACACTAAGTCACACATTCCCAACCAACTGCCACGGCAATACTCAACCTTACAGTACCACAGTATTAATCCCAATGCATTCAATTGCACTACCACATAATTACCATCACCAGAACCCAAAAGAGAGGTCACCTCAGGATATCAATCAACCATTAGATACCATCAAGTGTGTAAGACACTTTTGTAATCATCATCAACTACCATCATTCTCCAACCTCGAGGCTCTCACTAGTGAACTTTTGTGTTGAAACGAGAGGGTAGAAAAGAACAAGAAATGGCATTTATTCCAAAAGAGTTCGGGTGAAGGGGACCCAGGAGAAGAAAAAGATGAAGATCAAGACAGGATTGTGTTGCGAAACAAATCATAGAAACATGAAAAGATATATGGCTGCTATTAACAAAAATCAAGGCATTCACAAAAAAGAATCTGAAATTAATAACTACAGCGAAGATGTTTGTAGGGATCCACTGTGTCCAGGCCTTGATGTACAGGATTCTTGTGAGAATGTAATGGGTGCAAACAAGATTTGAAAGAGAACGTACTGGGTGAAACTTGATGTAAAGAATTCTTGTGAGAAGCAGATCGAGGCACCAGAAAACTAGTGGTAGTAAACTAATCAGCCATAAAACATGCAAGGGTTGATAAAATAGCTGATGTGAAAGAGTGCAAGACACAGGGCGACAATAAACTAATAGAAGTGGGAAAACAAGGATCAACTAAGAGGCCAGAGGATACTGATGGTCATAAAGTAGAACATGTAGCAACGTAAAACAGTTCTTCATGTGCAATGTTCTTTTTACAACTGACACAGACCTACTTTTACAGCACAGAAACCAGCCAAGTCTTAGCATGTGAAGAGCAAACCAGTAGAAAAGATTTATGTGGTCAGAAAATCATGATAAAAGATCTAGCTGCTCCTTCTATGCCACAGATATTGTCCTAACTGACTCAAATCTCCAAGATCCACCTTCAATCACTAGATTCTCTCAAAAAATTTAATTTTTTTCTTTAAATCTTACTAGAGCTCGTACTTTGTTAATTATGTTGCAATTTTCGATATCTTCTTGATAAATTTAACCTTATAGTCTATCTAAGGTCTCTCTGGAATAAAAGAACTAAAGAAGTATAACATAGAACTGAAACCAGAAGTTCAGAAATCATAGACATATTCAGTTGGGGCTCAAAGCTGTGAAAAAGATCACATTTACTTCATTAGAAGACAAGGAAATCTAGTTGATAGTGCAAATAAAAAAAGGACATGCCTCTTATACTATCAAAACACTTTCCTCAGATTTTCTGGAGAGAACAATAATAAAAAGACTAAACTATCACCATTATATTCCTTTGTCTCATGGAAAAAGCAACAAAAATATGACACACTAACTGAGCACCCAGAATTTCCATCAAAGGACATTTGGTAAAGAAACATTCATATTGGACAAAAAAGAAACAAACCACATGCTAGAAAGACATAAAGTCCAATTACTAATTGTTATGGGAAGAATTCAACATTAAACACACTTGTCTCTCATTGAAAAGATCTACAGTTCCAAGCATTTCAATACAAAAAAAAAGTAGTAGTTTCTTGCAATACGAATGAACTTCAAAAGTACTGACCGTTTAACAGTTAGTTATGTTCTTCAATGATAATATCCTCAGATTAAATAATCATCAAATATGCACACCATTAGCATATACTAATACCATTCACACATTTGAAATCTTAAGCATGTTTTATAATGTTTAAGCACAAGTTGACATCTATTATTAGAGTTGAGAGTTTCTGGCGAAGACATATACCACACGAGGACGAGAACAACATGTCTCACATTTTGCATGTACAAAACGAGTTATCAAACATCTAACACCTTTTAATAATTTTTTCGCCAACCTGACCCCCTAACAATTATGATCCCGTAGAAAGTAACTCAAAAGTGTTTCGAGCACAAAAGACTTTCCGTAACATGAAAGTTCATAAAGACAAATAACGTACATGTTATATAGCTTTACTTTCGTGCCATATACAGCTCCTAATTCATGAGTCATATTATATTCTTACAGAGATGAACATGTTTCCAGAAAGGCATCATTGTCTCTCTTTCTATCTTCTGAGGCTGGATAAAATTTTCCCCAAGATTATTTGGAGATTCGAGACAGAATGAATGCCAGCCTGCATGGCTATATAATTATGATATCTAGTTACAGAAAGTGGTTAACGGTACTCTCCATTTATAATCTTTGTTTTAGGAAAGAGAGCCTTATTTTTAGTCAATACTAGCAGATATCCATCCAGCACAGATTGAAATAGGAGGCGGTTCAACACCTGGCATAGAGTACCATAAGAATGAGTCTGGGCTTTCAAAAAGATTTTAACAATGTACCACTAGCACAATGAAGAGCCATCAAACAACTCTGTCAAACGGGTGGATCTAGTCAGGTTCAGAACCGGTAAAAGTTGCGTTTGGGTTGTACATAGGTCAAGTCCAAGTTTAGCAGATTTAGGGTCGAAAACTCGTGTTCATGACCCAGAGTTTCGGGTTGATATGGATCGAGTTATCATGTAGGATTCAATTTGTTGCAACTTCTTATCCTTGGTCAAGAGTATATGAAGCTTTTTCTACCACATTACTAACTTCCTTGACTCACCCGATAGTAGCATTATACGAGTATAGCAACATACTGTTACAACATCTTTATCTTTCGTGAACAACTTATGCAGCTTTTTGTACCACATTACTCAACTTCCTTGTTCACCCCCGGCCCACCCAAAGTCCATCAAATATTTAACAAAAACTAGGACTACTTCTCCAAAACCACAAGCTCATTGTTTTTGGCAAGTTCACAACTTTTTCTTTGCATTATTATAACTATCCCATCTATTTCCTAGAAGCTTCATGCAAGATGGATACTCAAAGTTATGTATGACGTTAGTCACAACGAGTTAATGAGTTACTAGAACATAGCAATGGTGATTGAGCTTACAACAACTATTCTCCAAACAACCAACTTATTTCGATAAAGTCTATCAGTTGACAACTAGCTTGATGCTTAAATTCTGTAATATTCTCAACCAATCACTTTCTCTAACCAGAGCATAAGATTACTCACTACTTTAAAAACTGGGCCTGTTTCGAACTATACTATCTTTAGAATACTTTCTCAAATATTAATAAGTTAAGACTTCGGTAATATCTGCCACCAGCTTAATTTCATCACCAGATTTCACTAGTCCCCAACAAGCACAAATGAACATCAGCACTATTCGAATTCGCATGACAACTTTCACATACCAAACGTTCAGGATTTTCTATTTGTACAATCTTTTCTTTTTTTCAATCTACATCCTACGTGTATGCCAAAATTCTAAAAGTTTACACGCTCAAACAACGTGATCAACTATCCAATGTAATACGGAGTAGTTGCCAATATAAGGAGCCAAATCTGTGTTTCAGTAATGTCTAGCATATTTCCGCTATCCAGCTAGTTCCCCACTATTTACACTGTAGATAGTACACTCTAAACCCTGATCTCCCATAAATTATACTTACAACCATACCATTGTTGTCCAACCTTGCCCCGCTTCAAATATTCTATGCAAGCTTTAGCTTGACTAACAAGTTGAAAACTGGAAACTTATTGGAATAGGGTGTGCTAGCTGCAATCAAAAGCGCCGACACAGACGAAACGTATGTGGACAGAGCTATTTCGTTGGTTTGCATAAGTCTTTTTGTTTCAATAGTTATTTCTATTGTAAATACGACTTTTCATATCAGCTGAGGAGCAACATATTGCTACAACTTGGTTTACCCTTGTTTCATTAGTTATTACTTCTACCTTGTTTCATACAGCTCTTTCTACCAAACTACCAAACACCCCCCCCCCCCAAAAAAAAAAAAAAAGTCCACCAAAATCAACCATCATAAAGCTCAAGGCTTATTTTGTCCAAACCACGAACTCATTATATTGGCGAGTAACACTTTCTCCTTTGTTTCATCATATCTATTCCATCTATGTCCTGAATGTGCCAAAGATACTCAAAAGTTTGTAATCATGTCAACTACATTAAGTTATTAATGCAATGTACCTGCTGAATTGAGGTTACAGCTTACTTTCCACAAAGAACCATCTTGTTTTGATAAAATCTATACACATGAGCACGTCTGTATTCTTAACGCTATCGCCCTTTGACCACTCATAAGATTTATCTTTATCGATGCCACTGATATCCTTATTGCTTTCTTCAAACTGTTCCATGAGATATGGGAAACACAATCCCATGATTTAGCAACATCATTAGTTGAAACTCACCCAAGACTAGTTCACCACCTCCAGAAAGGTATGCATCATACTCAAAAGAGCTAGCATCACCATCTGAGCTACTAACATCACCCCACCGGATGCTTTTCCCATAAAATGGTTACTAACTCCCTCATTTTGTTAATGTCAGTCATCTTCCCATCATTGTCACCATTAACGACACTAGCACCTTGTTTGTCTTATGCAAACCCATCATATGTGCCTATGGCAACACTGTTGTCTTAAAGAGTAGCCATTAACACGCCTCTTTCACCTCCGGAGTGGTAAGCGATACACTTTGGATTATTATCATTACCAATTGCCCCACTCCTTTGCCCACCAAAATCACCTCCTTGACCATTTCTTGAAACTAAAGGCAGGAAGGAGGATACTAGAAATCCTACCTCAATCACAATTTTTTAAAGACAAGTCTCAATCACTACTACTATACACAATCAATTACACACACACACAAAAAAAAAAGAAAGAAAACTGAACATGAGCACTACTAGCATTCATGACTAAAAACATGTATTGCCCATGCACGCATTATGTAAGTGTTACAAGTTCAGATTTTTCTTTTCATGCATTAGCTTTTCTTTTATTTTCTCAATTTACCCTAATAGCTGCGAAATAACTCCACCATAAAAATTTACAGAACCAAGAATAAACTTAACTAAACTTATTTTAAGCTTCCAGCTAACTCAACATATATATCCTACATCTCGGCCTAATCCACCAGAACTAATAAGACTCAAAATAACAGTTCACAAAACCAATCAATCCTTCCAGAGTAATGCTTTTCTTGAACCAACCTCTCAACAGTAATCTACCTTAATCAGAGACCAATCCAAATCCCGGCTACTAGAATAACTCACATGACATCCAAACTCCATGGTCTCACTTTGCCACCTCACCAAGTAAAGGTTTTTTACTCGACATCATTCCATCAAAAACTTTTCTTTACTACTCTATTCTAATCTAAGTACAGCTACTCTATTCCCATGATTTGGCAGCATCATTCATCAATAGCAATTCGTCCAAGAGTAGTTCACCACCTCCAGAACGGTATGCATCATCCTCAAAAGGGCTAGTATCATCATCCAAGCTACGAACATTACCCCACCGGATTCTTTTCCCATCACAACTATTACTGACTCCCTCATATTGTTACTGCCAGTCATCTTCCCATCATTGTAACCATTAACAACACTAGCACCTTGCTTGTCTATTGTGGTCATCCGTGGGAACACTGTTGTCAGCCACTAACACGCCTCTTTCACCACTGGAGCGGTAAGCCATACACATTGGATTAATAAATAATTAAATGCCCCACTTGTTGGCCCACCAAGATCACCTCCTTGATCATTTCTTGAAAGTAAGTAGAGGCCTTAGTCAACACAATTCCGTCTTCCTTTGATTCGCGCACATCAACACGTCCCCAAAACCCCCTACCTGGAGTAAACACACAAAATCAATGGTCTCATTTCGCCACCTCACGGAGTAGAGGTTTTACTCAACATCATTCCATCAAGAAAGCTCTTTTACTACTCTACTCTAACCTAGTTACGAAAAATCGAGTACACCAACAACTCCCCCACCCCCAAACCCCACCTAGTAGAATAACACTCAAGACACCCAAAATCAATGGCCTCATTTCGCCACCTCAGCAAGTGGAAAATTAGCTCAATATCAGTCCGTCAAGAAAGCTCCTTTACTACTCTACTCTGATCTAATTAGAGCTAAAATTGCGCACATCAACACCTCCTCAAACCCCGCCTACTAGAATAAGACTCATAACACCCAAACTCAATATTCTCATTTTGCCACCTCGTCAAGCAAAGGATTTACTAAACACCATTCCGTCAACAATGTTCCTTCGCCACTCTCCTCTAATATAATTACAGCTAAAAAAATCGAGCAAAAACAACATCTCCCCAAACCCCGGCAACTAAAATAACACTCGATGTTCACCAAAACTCAATGTTCTCATTTCGCCACTTCACCAAGTAGAGGATTTAGTCACCATCATTCTATGAAAAAGGTTCCTTTTTTTACTCTATATTCATGCACATCAACACTTTCCCAAAGAACGTCTACTAGAAGAACACCGATGAAACTCAAAATTAATTGTCTCATTTCGCCACCTCACCAAGTAGAGGATTTATCCTACATCATTCAATCAATTTACTACTCTACTACAATCCAAGTACAACCAAAATTGTGTACATCTACACCTCCCTAAACCACCCACCTACTAGAATAACACTCATGGCACCCAAACTCAATATTCTCATTTCACCACCTCACCAAGTTGAGAACTTAGTTACCATCACTACGTCAACAAAGTTCCTTTACTACTCTACTGTAGTCTAATTACGGCTAAACTTGCGTTCAAAAGACCTCCCCCACTCCTCAACCCCATCTACTAGAATAACACTCAAGACACCCAAAATCAATGACCTCATTTCGCCACCTAAGCAAGTAGAAAATTTGCTCAATATCAGTCCATTAATAAAGCTCCTTTACTACTCTAAGCTAATCTAATTAGAGCTAAAATCGCGCACATCAACACCTCCCTAAACCCCTACCTACTAGAATAACATGTATGACCCCCAAAATTAAGGAAAATTTGATAGGAATAATCCGAAGTTTGGACGGTTCTTTTTTAATAGTCCCAACTTTGGATTATTCCTAGATAATCCCAACTTTGCCTCCCAATTTCTGCTAGTGGTCCCGAATATCCAAACCTAGTAGTTGAAGCTCTTTTTTCTCCCAAACCACCAATCAACCACCCAAACTCATCCCAAATCCACCTCATAAACCACCAAATACCTAAATCCACCACACAACACCCCTTAATACATAAACATCATCATTAACGAAGTGGAAGTGAAGTGAGAAAGTGAGAGATACGGAAGAAAAGACATGGTTTAATGTTGGTTGTTGGGTTTGATTTGGTGTTAGAGGGTGAGGTGTGGTCGACGTTGGAGGTTTGGGGTGGAAGAGGTGGCTAGTGGGTGGTTTGGAGGTAAATGAGGTTTGGTTACTAGGTTCGGATGAAATGGGACCATTCTTTGCAAAAATGAGACAAAGTTGGGATTATCATGGAATAATCCAAAGTTGGGACTATTAAAAAAGAACCGCTCAAACTTGGAAATATTCCCATCAATTTTTCCCAAAATTAATGGTCTCATTTTGCCACCTCACCATGTAGAGGACTTCGTCAACACCATTTTGTCAACAAAGTTCCTTTTCTACTCTACATTAATCGAATTACACCTAAAATCGCCAACATCAACACCTCCCCAAACCCCGCTTACTCGAATAACACTCATGACACCTAAAATCCATAGTTCCATCCAGCCACCTCACAAACTCGATCTACTTGCCATCAATCCATCAACATAGTCTGTCTACTGCTCTACTACTCTAGTATATTTGAATTTACCCTAATTAGAGACCTCCCCGAATTTCGGCTACTAAAAGAACTCTCATGACACCCAAACTCATTGGTCTCATTTTTCTACCTCACCAAGTAGAGTCCTTACTCAACATTGTTCCATCAAAGAAGTTCCTTTACTAAAATAATCTAATTACACTTAAAATCATGCACATCAACACCTCCTCAAACCCCATAGAATAACACTCATGACAACCGAAATCAATGGTATCATATCGCCACCTCACCAAGCAAAGGATTTACTCTACATCATTCCATCAAGAAAGTCCCTTTACTATTGTACTGTAATCCAATTACAACTAAAATCGCCTATATCAAGAGCTCCCCATATCACCACCAACTAGAATAACACCCATGCTCTCATCTCGCCACCTCACCAAGTGAGCACCATTCCATCAAGTCATCAACATAGTCACTTCACAATTCTAGTACTTTAATCTAATCCAATCAGGGCCCAAATTGCGTAACACACCCACAACCACCACATCACCCCACAACACAATTACATTACACATATCAAACATACTCATGGCACCCAAATGGTTTCATTTTACCAGTCACCAAGTGTAGGATTTACTCAACACCAAAATGTCAACAAAGTTCTTTTACTATCCTACTATCAGCTAATTACACCAAAAATCGCGTAAATCACACCTCTCCAACACCCCCCCCCCCCACTACTAGAATAACACTCATGACAACCAAAATCAATGGTCTCATCTCGCCACCTCACCATATGGAGCACTTACTCTACATCAATCCATAAAGAAAGTTCCTTTGCTACTCTACTCTAATTAATTAGAGCTATAATCGCCTTCACCACCCCCACCCCCCAAACCCCACCTACTAAAAAAACACTCATGACACCCAAAATCAGCGCCGGCTCACCAACTCGAAATACTCACCATCATTCCATCAACACTGTCCGTCTACTACTTTACTACTCTAGCCTATATCAATTTACCCATAGTCTCATTTCGCCACTTCACTAACACAAATGACTCACCATCATTCCACCAACATAGTCTCTTTCACTACTTCACTACTCTAGTGACTAGGTTAATCCAATTAGGGCCGAAATCGCCACAATACAACATAACACAATTACATTACACAATCAAACATAACAACAACAACAACAACCAATGAAAAAAAAAAAGAACCACAACGACAATAATTCAACATATATCAACATAGTCTCTCTACTACTCTACTACCCAAGTCTAATCCAATTATGGACCAAAATCGCGCAACATAACACAATCACATTACATAATCAAACATAACAACAACAACCACAATTAAAGCCAAAAAAAAAAAAAAAACACAACCACAATAAATAATTCAACACATACATAAAATTAAAGTCCAATAATGACCATAATTTTAACTTAAATTTGAACCGCCTTTCTAAATAATTATTTGCATACGAATAAATACACATACCCAGTAGCAGGATCAGCAACAGTCCTGGAAATCTTCATCTTCCGCTTGGCCCCCTTATACAACTCCTCCAAACTACACAACAACCCGCTCTCTACCGCCTTCCCCTTCCTCGCCCCGCCCCCACTCCCACTCCCCGCACTCCCCTTCCCCGTCTCCCCATTCGACGTCCGAAAAAACCCATCCTTATACACCCTCCCCCTACTCTGCGCCCTCCCTCCCCCAACCCCATCCCCAAACAGCTCCCTGTAAATATCATCCGCGTCCCGGGGATTAAACCGGAACGAGGTGTCCTGTCCCCCCCGGGGCCCGGCGCGGTGGCGGGACGAGGAGGCCCCACCACCACCACCACCACCACCACCACTACCACCGGGTGGGACCTGGCCGGACTTGAGCGCCTCCTCCCCGTACTGGTCGTAGATCTGGCGCTTCTGCGGGTCCGATAAGACGTCATAGGCTTCGGAGATTTGCTTGAACTTGGCTTCGGAGATTTGTTTGTTGTCGGGGTTCTTGTCGGGGTGCCACGTCATTGCGAGGCGGCGGTAGGCCTTCCGGAGGTCCTCCTCCGTCGCGTTGCGGTTTACTTTTAGGATGTTGTAGTAGTCCACCCCCATTTTTATTTATTTATTTTTTCCAATGTTTGATTGGAAATGGTGCATTCATATCAAGTCTAGTGTGTTTGAGGGAACAAGAACAAGAAGACGTGTGAGTTTGTGGTGGGGTCCACACGAGATTGTGTTTCGATTGTCTATTTTTATTATAAAAGTAAATCACATACTCAATGCATGCATCTAAATGGTTGGTAATTATTATAGTTGTCGACAACTACGATAAGAAAAAGATTGAACATATTTCATTCATCTTTGTTATCCAATTAGAAGTTAGGGCTGATTCTCTTCAACTTATTTTCACTTATCTTATCTTATCTTATCTGAATTTTTCTTATTTTTTCTGATTGTTTAACTTTTCTTATTTTTACTTATTTTTCTGAACTTTATATATTTTTACTTATTTTTCCTAATTCATGTTGTTTTCATAGCTCAATTTTACTTATTTTTGCTTATTTTCTGAACTTTACTTTTTTTACTTATTTCTTCTGAACTTATCTTATTTTTTCTGAAAATAAGTAGAAATAAGTTGAGGAGAACAGACCCTTAAAGTTTAATAAATTTACATGTGAGGGGGGTTGGGAGCTGGTGGTGGTCGGGAATAAACGCCACCGCTGGGGATGGGTGGTCGTCGGCGGGATTGGAACAAAGCTTAATCTTAAAAAATAAATCAAAGTTAAAAGGTACAAGTAACAACACCTTTTGTGCAACTTATCGATTATATCTAACACAATAGTCATTTGATGTCCTAAGTGGAGCTTATCTAGACTCGTGCTAAAAAGAATTACTACTGATACTCCCTATAAATAGACTCGAAGCTTAATTTCCAACACTGTACAGTTATACACATATCAGAAGCGGATGCTAATCAAGTAATCAAGTTTGGTTTGTGACATAATACACCTCCTACCACTTTAGATACCTTATTAATTATCTTGATGTTTCCTTAATTCTTATAGTAAGGCAACTTTGTGAGAAATCTGTCGGAGCAGCGATTGGTTGATACTTGATAGAAGGGGATCAATAACATCAACAATCATTCATTGAAATAACTTGAAGTTTTATGCACTAACTCACTAAGCGAAGTCAATAGACAGATATGAGTATGTGACCCAATGCGAGGTGGTATAGAATACAGTTATACAATCATACAGGCCAAAAAACTTGATTTTTGTTTCGATCAATGTCAAAAAAAAAAAAAAAACACTTGTTTCCCTATGCACAAAAAGAAGGAATACCAACTGGAAACCATAGGAAAAGAAAAAATATACAAGAAAATAGATAATGTAAAAGTCAAACCCCTCTAAATTACCGATGAAATTCCTTTGTGGAAAGTGTCAGGAGCCTACTTCAGCATTCTGCAAACTAGTTACCCTTGTTGCGTTGCCAGAGGTTGATGCTGTGCTTAAAGACATACTATAACTCAGTCCAAAGATCCCACAATCCAAGGCAAATTTTGATCTTTATTTGAAGTTCTGATGCTATCATTAATTAAAATGTTCACATGCTGGCTCCTCGTAATGAATTGGTTTTTATGTACTTCGGCAAGTCTAAGCAGATCAAGGAGAAAAGGAAACCATGCATAAACCATTTGGGTTTTCAGACAACAACACTTTGGCCACTTATTCCATCTTGAAGCTGTAGGGAACCATCTTTCATCAGGTTGAGACTCAAGCTTTTGAATCTTTCCCTTGAGTACTGTCTAGAAGCTTTCCTCCAATCAGTCCCTGTCTTCATCATTGCCACGAATTCTTCGTAACTTATGCGACCATCCTATCAGGCAGAATATATAGGTCAGAAACATGTAGAAAACTGTTTGGTAAGGGAATTCTCAACAAAAGCATACGAGAATTTGTGTTTATAAGAAGCATGAGGGACCTTACCTTATCAGTGTCGACTTCACGCATGATCTCATTTAAAACGTCACCATCAGTTTCTCCTGATTCGTCAACCAAACCATCTCGAAGCTCATCTAGTTCGATAAAACCACTTCCATCTTTGTCAAAATACACGAATGCTCTCTGGAAGTGCTCGTCGTTTTCCATTTTCTGTAAGTGGATTGTCACTGCCACAAATTCTCCGTAATCCAAGTAACCATTGCCATCAACATCAGCCTAAACAAAAAAGAATTTGCGACACATTAGCAATTGCTACAGAGTAAAGACAAATTAGTTCTTGTCTGAGTTTGCAGTTTTTCTACATGAAAGATCAATTCTTCCAGATTACACTCAGTTGCTTAATTGGTCACTGTTATGTACCAGATTATCCTTGCATATGCAAAACTACAATGCGTAATTTTTTTAATCATCATACCAATGTTATAAAAAGAGTATCAAGTCACATTTTGCCCAGCAGCGCACCAGTAATTTTTTTATGATATGCATGTACTAAGTTCTATCGCTTAATTAGAAACCAATGCAAACATGGGGCGGATCCAATTTAAAAAATGGAAGTAGCAATTCCATTATTTTTGCTATAATTTGCAATCTTTCTACTATTTTTCTACCTTTTTCTACCAAGTTTTATAAATATGGGGGCAGTGTATGGTGTATGCTTGTTAAAGATTGGATCCGCCCTTGATGGTTGCCACATAAGTCATATGAAGACCATATCAACCATTCTACATATCTGTAGTCATATACACTGTTCAAGCAACGTAAACCCTGTAAAAATGTAAGCACTGAAAACAGTCCAAAATCCCATGAGAACTTACCACTTCCATGAGCAGCAGTATCTCTGGCTCTCCCAGTTGCGAACCAACCTTTCGAAGCCCTGTCCTCAATTCGTCATATGTTATTTTTCCATCCCGGTCAACATCCATCAGTGTGAACATATCTCTGATAATTTCAACCTCTTCTACTGATAAATGTTCAGCAATTACCTATAGCGTTTAAATTATAAGGTCAAGTAGTTCGTCAGTCAATCACATTAGCACAGTGGTGCTGCCAGAGGCTAGTGCTTAGAATTCGGAATATAAACTCAAATCCTTACCCTCAATGCTTTCTTTTTGAACCTATTCATTCCTGCAAACTGCTTGAGTCTTGACCTAACAATGTCTCCCAATGGGACATTTGAAGCTTTTTTCGAGTTCTGTATCCAAGGATGTTCTGCATATGACAAGGGAATTTCGTTTAGTTCAGGCCAAATGCAGTACAGATGACTGTATATACATACTTATAGTCAGTATCATACATGGACACGTTTGAAAAGAACACAGTATTGCAGTTTTGCTGAATGGTAGAAAAACACATCACAAGAGAAGTAATGCAAATTGTCACATTTTCATGTATCATTCAGTGAACATTGTATATGATTACATATGAAATGATAGCATAAACATTTCATCAGCCATAAAAAGTAACGAGAAATCATATTTTAGCTCAGACTCTGAGAGATACAACATCTTGCACAAGCAGTTTCTTCACCACACTCTAGTTTACTAACAGGTAAGGGCGTTATATTGGCCAAAACACTAATTCATCCCTGGCAATTGCAAAATAGTGAAGGCCACTGAAACATATAGGAATGTACTTGAGAAAATTGTACATGCACTATATTCCAGTTTATCTAATGTTCCTACATTGTACATATCTTTTCGTATGAATAGCTATTTTCGTAGTAATATATTGGCACTTGAATAGTCTTGTTACTCATAGAACTGAGCCTAAGCCGTTTCACTGAATATACATACACATCTTCAAGTTGATGCGTCAAGTAATAAAATGATCAACGAGCCAAAATGAGGACTCACCAAGAACTTGTTGAGCAGTCAAACGTTTCTTAGGGTCTGGCTCTAACATTTGCTTGACAAGGTTCTTGGCGTTGTCAGATATCTGAGGCCATGGTTCTCTCTTGAAATCAAGCACCCCTCGCAAAATCGCCAGCGCAACACCTTGCTCACTCTCTGTAATCCACGTTAAAGTAATTAGAACCCCAAATTAAACCATTTTTTAATTATAATCAATGGCATTTTAGCTATTAAAAAGGGCATCTTTCATTGGAGTATATTTTATAACTTTGTGATCTGTAAATGAGTAGTTAACATGATGACTTCATGTTTGGCAATGTATGGTACCTGCCCAAAAAGGAGGAACCCCACAAAGGAGAATGTAAAGAATAACTCCAGCACTCCATACATCCACCTCAGGCCCATAATTTCTCTTCAGAACTTCAGGGGCCATGTAGTATGGACTTCCCACTATTTCTGTAAACTTCTCCCCTGTTATACCAAACAACAAGAATATTTTTTGTCAACAAAAATAGGTAAACATATCACCAACTATTTGACAAATTCAAATTACAAGTCAAAAGAACTAATCAAATCACAGAATTCAACTAAGATTAGGCTGACTGACTGATTTAGTATTAGATGATCCTACCAAGTTGGAAAATCCAGTTGGCCTACTTTATGCAAAATTAGTTGAATTGTGCAAATATCACATGATCTTTAAATCATTTTCTTTCTTACAGACGGATAGAACAAGTAACAAGGGATAACATATGCTATTCCGAAATCAATAAACTTTAGTAGAAAAATGGTAGATAGGACAGAAAAATGGTAGAAAGTACTGAAAATGGTAAAGATAGAAAATTAAAGCAAACATAATAGAAGCTAGAATGCATATCTTGCTGGCACAGTGGCACTATATATAGTATTCTTACTCTATTTTGTGATAACCATGTAACTTGAGCACAAAGTCTTGACACCATTTCATTTTGAATTAAAATTAGACCATTTTAGATTAATCACTTTTTGATTTAAAATAATCACTCTTTGATTTAATATTGAGTTAAAATTAGATCTTTTTAGACAAGATTGAGAATTCTAATACTGAGATTATAAAAACTTAGCCTCATAAATCACTGAGAATTCTAATACCTAGTACACACAAAGCTAAACAAGCTTAAGGTTGTAAACCTTTTTCATTTTTAAGACTCATCTAAAAGTTCATGATATCTTTATCTACACAATCACTAACATCCCCAAGAAACTTACCAAATACTCAGAAAATTTTCCTCTACAAAACAAAAGCAAAACATTGAAAATGAACACATATTATACGGTACATAGACATGTCAAACGGGTCGGGCGGGTCGGGTTTGTGTCGGGTCAGCTTCGGGTTCTGGTAGTTCTCGGGGCGGGTAGCTTCGAGTCACGGGTCGAAGATACCTCAACCCTTACCCTAAACTTTCGGGTTCGGGTCGACCCACCGGGTCAGAAACGCCTTTTGATCGGATTAAAATTTTCTTATTTTGTTGCTCATACATACATATTGATGACTTGTATTATGGTTACTTTACGAGTTAAGCGTTGAACTGGGTACTGTGGTTTGCCAAAAGTAACAAATCGGGTACTGTGTTTTCAAAAGTAACAAATCGAGTATTGACGTTACGGAAATGTTAACAGAACTGACAAAAAGCAAGCCCACGTGCGCGTTTTTCTTTATTGATTGTAAAAAAATGCGAAAAGACAATCTTGCCCTTAAAATC
>CAAKMY010040291.1:0-12801 GCA_901111285.1 Corrigiola litoralis
CTGAACTTTACTTATTTTTGCTTATTTTTCTGAACTTTACTTATTTTCTCTGAACTTTTCTTATTTCTTCTGAACTTATCTTATTTTTTCTGAAAATAAGCAGAAATAAGTTGAGGTGAAAACAGGCCGTAAGACTTTTTTTTTTTTTTTTGTTACAAGTGAGTAGTAAGTCTTTTGTTGTGACTTACAAGGACTTATGTTAATGCACCACGTCTTATGTTCCTGTGTCCACACACTCCTTTTCCTTGCCATTTGTCTTTCTCTCCAGTCTTTTATCTTTCATAACATCCCTCTTTCTCCACTTCACTGTGAAAGAGTTCTATTTCTTTACTAAATAACCCTTAAAACTCAGCTGATTCATTTCCTTTCATCAAATCAAATCTCTGTCTCACCATAACCATGTCAGGTGGAGTAGGTCCATCGGCTGATATCAGTCTTCCCAAGGAAGAACCAACTCTTGATGAAGTCCCACAATCCCAGCAAATCTCATCCAAAGTTCATTCTCCTAAGAAACCTTTAGGCTTCCTAACTTTCCGCCAGTTGAACTCCCTGGTCATCATGATTGTCTTAGTTGCTAGTGGCATGGTTAGCCTACAAGACTGTGGCCTAGTAGTTTTCTCCACCGTCTACATGTACTTCCTCTTTAAGGTTGCTTTCCCTGTACGCTCTTCTACACAAGAACAACCCGTTTTCAACCAGAAGAGCAAGATTCTCAACCTTTACGTGCTTTTTGCCGCGATTATCGGACTGTTACTGCCCATTTTGTACATCTTTGAAGGTGTCGTCGAGGGTGACCAAGAAGGGATCAAGGCAGCAGCTCCTCATCTCTTTCTCCTTGCAAGCCAAGTGTTCATGGAAGGTGTGTCGGTTTCGAGTGGCGTCTCATTGCCCATTCGGGTTTTCGTGCCCGTGTTCTATAATTCCATAAGGATGTTCACCCTTGTTGATTGGCTTACGCATGAGTTCTTGAAGGTTGGGGAAGGGGGATATGCTGGCTCCGCTAGGAGGTTATATATAGGGAGAGTTCTAGCTGTTGTTAATGTTGGGTTCTGGTGCTTTAATTTGTTTGGGTTCTTGTTGCCTGTTTATCTTCCTAGGGCGCTTGAGAGATACTATGGCAATGCTTCCAATTCTAAAAGGGATTAGCTACTTGCTTGTATTCTGTAATATTGAAGCTGCTAAATCTTGTTTTGTACCGAAGCATGTGTATCATAGTCATGTTTCATCTTTAGATGAATCTAAAATTGTTACCATGCAGTAAGTTTTCACATTCTCGCCGGCACTCCAAATCTTTTATAGTCTTGTTAAGTTCAGCAATTCTAGAGTCACGTTAACTACTAGAGGGGAGTTGCAACTGCAACCCTTTTCCTACAATAGAAATGTCAAGAAACACACTTTTTGACAAAGAAAGTATCGTGCAAAGCACACTTCTATTGAGTTTTTATCAACTGTGAGATCGATCCCAAGTTTGGAAAGCGTATAAAGAACCATAAAGCAAAACTATAACCAACTAAGAGTAAAAAATCTTTACACCCAAGTGATTTTCTCTTACCCTCGGAAATATACAGAATTTGCAACTAGCCGGTAACCATTAGACCTATTCATCACTTTCTGATGATGCGGTGTGCTAGATATAGACACGTACACTGGCAGGATGAATCACTATGTCCGAGAGATGGCGCAATACTATCCAAATGCAGACACTGTTAAGCCGCCGAGTATTCAGCATCTCTTATTCAATCATTATCGCCTTTGCAAACCTGGCCACAAGAAGCGAAACATTTCTGAATACATGAGTCAAAAATCTCTCAATCACAAGGGCACAGCGTTGATGCATGCAATAAGCTAGATTATCACAGCTAAAAGTATCGAGATTTTTCTTTCGGCCATATAAACAATAGAACAAGAACTAAAGCACGTAAGATATTCTCAAGGAAAGGTTACCTGTATATCTTTGAGCAGAGCCATTGCTACTCAAGGATACAGACGCAGTACACCTTCGTCCTTGGCCCAAGGATAGAATCTCTTGCATTCGATCTGGCCAATCTGAGTTCAACCTCCGAGCAAAGTCTTCCACTTCCCTGTAATAAACGAATATAAATAAGTCCACATTTCGATCCTCCCTTCTCAACCTCTAAAACTATCTTCTATCACGTCAATTGTCAACCATGCTAAACTGCCCATCCTGTTTCATATAGATATCTTACAGTTTTTAGCAAATTCCTGACGGAACAAAAAAAAAAAAGGATACCCATTCCCTTCTGATGGGAACATACCGTGGATGTCTATTACTTTACTGCCAAGGTAAGGTCAAATCATGGTAGAAGAAAGTCCAGGCAACAGGATGTGCTTGGCAAAAGAACAACCCAGCTTCGCATTAACATAAAAATATGAAAGCAGCTGCAAGGGTGTAAGGCTGCGTTGTACTTCATCTTATTCCTTATCATCCCACATTTCCAATCCTACGGTCGAAATTCTTACAAATAGGATTGGAATGATGGCACAGTATGTAGGTACCTTCTGTGAAATAGAAGCAGGGGGGAGGGACAACTAAAATAAATAGATAATAGATTTTGTCCTTGGTACGTGCAAATATATTCCTAATGCTATGAATACCCACTATATTAACCCTCTTGGCAGGGAAGCCGATCACACATGCACCCTAAACTCCTAAACAGAAGTACATATACAATGGTAAATGCATGTAACGAAAAGCCCTACAGACCTGTCAAGCTCTTCCTTCATTGCAGGATCCAGTTCATCATCGATGTCACCATCATCAAAGTCCAGCTTAGGCGAGAAAGGACTCATAGGATCTCCCAAGTCTGAATTAGGACCGGAAGCTGACATCAAACCATCATCCTTACCATTTTCACATGAATGAAGGAGCTCATTTTCTTCCTGAAATGACATGATAACAAACAAGCTAGTCATTCATAAATGGGATACTTGTTTCAAATAGAAAACATAGGAAAGAGCAGGAAGGGCACTGACCTTATGGTTTCCGTTCTCATTCTTTGAGGACCCTTTTACGTGCGTCTTTTTTCTACGATTTTTCTTTTTACTCTTATTGGCTTTAGCTTCTTTTGATTCTGCATGATAGTTACCCAATATAAATTGCAGCCCGAGAAAACGGGCAGGACAAATACAGATTCATAACAGGCTCTACATTCTAGAGCACTTAAATTTCAGCTTAATCTTATTCAAGGTGATTCTTACTATAGATAAGAACAAAAACAATTGATTAGTTATTGCAAGCGTCTAAGTTGTGATTATTAAATCCGCAAATGAGACATTAACATGGACTATGCATACTCAATAAAGAACAGAATTACCACAAACAACGCAGATTATTAACATTGAGGCCGGGCAAAACTCCTCCAGACAACTACTGGGGAAATTACTACGATATTAACTAAGCCAAAACCAACTATGCAAAAGAAGAAAGGAAAATGGGGGTACATGGAGATTAACACTCCATAGTACAACAGAATGTTTAACGACAAGACTAAAAGCTCCTTTTAAGTACAACTTTTTTCTGCTTGATCACTAAAAATAGGTTACAAAAGACTTAAAAACAGACATGCAAATCAGGGACCAGACGTGGGATGAGGAGGCCAATGGCTCCCCTCTGGAAAGGATTGTCTCCCATCGTAACAACTAATTATTCACCACATAGCAACACTCGCCAACCTCCCAGTGTCGAGCAAATCAAGAAGGGAACAAGAAAGAGTCAGGAGAATGTGGCAGTAGCGCATACCGCTGGCAAGTTTCTTCTCAAAAAATGACAGTACAAAGCAATTTAAGGTAAATATTCAGCAAACATATTAAGCCTCTTTTTTATAATGGTAATAAAATACATATGAACCAAACATGTAAACATACCTTTTTCCCCACTATTTATAAATGATAAGAGATCATCTACAGAACGTTCATCTCCATGCTCTTCTTCAGCTTCATTATTCTACAATAAGACCCAGGAGTCGCCAAAAACATCAGTTATCAGGATGTCTAACCATGTCAACAACTCGCGAAGGAAATATGAAATACACAATCTTATTGTGCATGGAAATATCGACAGATTCAAGCGACAAGCCGTCTCTCCAACGGTCTCACCAGATAGGGGTAAGGTTATGCAAATCTCAGACCTACCCAGACCCTGCCTATGGCATAGTGCTCACTGTTTCAAACTTAGTAATATTAAAAACCAGCCAAAGACAGGTTGAAAGAGGTCCATGAATTTTCATTTGTTTTCTGTTTGAAAAGATTGTGCTAACCAATTACATCTGAGCAGTACATTGTCCAACTATCAAGAATCACATATTATGAGTCCTATCTGTTTCAGGGTGGTCAGAAATGTTCAATAGCAACAAAAGTGAGGCAAGTGAGTATTTTAATCAACTCTCTCCTCTAAAATCTTGCCCATTTGCCAACTTTTATAAATGTTTATTGGTTGCCTTGGTCTGTGTACTTCTTCCTATGGGAAGTTTAGATTGAAACAGGGTGAGTAACATTTATCAAAGAGCGTCTATCTTGAACAGTAATGAAGGAGTCAATGTTAGACTTGACTTGTCGGGTGAGCCCTGTGCTTGTGCACGATCATCACCTAAACATCCTTATCAACTAAATAGATTTCTGACTACACTATCCTTTTACATTTACCGGTCGGAGAAGTACAGATCAATCTACACCTTCTCCGCCATACAGGAATAATTTCTTAACAATTGCGGATGAAGTTACACTTTGAGTTCTAAGGCTGCCCCTTATCAGTCATCACCAAACCAACACCCCCATCCCCCTTCCCAAAATTTAACATATATTTAGAACAAACATAAAAGTTCAGGAAAGTAATCGGGTAGGTAATGTTAGCGGATGGTATCCAGTATAACACCACCACTAGAATTATTAAAAGAAGAAAATGAGTACAAAACAAAACGGAAACTGCAGTAGCAAGCACCTTAATCTGTTCTCTTTCTCTCAATTCTTTCCTCTTTCTTGCGTATAATCGATTCAGTAATCGTATGCGTGGATCATCTGTCACATTTTTCAAGGGCTCCAACTTCTCTTCCTGAAGCAATCAAGTTCACATCAGAAACAACATGCACAACTCAATATACACTGCACACATACTATGAGTCTTCTGGCAAGTAAACAATAACCTCTGTGAGATCATCAGGTAGATTAAATATCTCACGTATCTCCTCTGGTGTCTTTCCTTCAATAATTCGAGCAAGTGTGCGGCTCGTCAGATCAACTAAAGGTTTCAACTGAAGACTATCGGCGGCAGATGTTAACTCGCATAATTTTTTGGTATCCAATCGGATAAACTTATCATCATATGCCTTCCGCTCCTGGGACAACGAAGGTACAAAGAAATGACATAAGTGTCACAGCGGAATATGGAACATATCTTGATCTCTGTGTCTGATTACTACAAAAATCTAGATAGGCAAAACACACAAAATGACAGGGAATAGGCAAAGATGAGGTCTAACGAGCAAAAGGTTCTGTTAGCATATAGAAACTGTGACGACCCAAAAAGAAGATAACGACACAAATATGAACCTTAATGGAGTGACCAGGTACTTGATGAAACCGACAGTAATCGAGGATAGAACTCAGGGTCACTGGATTAACCCGTTCTGGGAGTACAACAGCATTCGTCTTTGAAGAACCCATCCCTTTTTGAAGTATTTCTCGGCATATAACAGGGCAAAACATTGCAACTTCTTCCTCTACTTGCTGAATTGAGCCATCAGCAGTTTGTAGCCAAACATAAGACTTCATCTGCAAATGAGAAATCACAAGTTGAAGCAGAAAGACTGGAGACCGTACATGACAGTACCTAAGTTAGTATGCTTACAGTCCTTTTTCCACAAGATACACACTCCATAACTAAGGCAGTAAACGAGCCTGGGCTCAGCGTCGAGACCTCGAGCTTGGTGTCCCTGAATGTCAGCTATTGGCTAAGCCTAGAGCCAGTCAACTCGAGGTGGGAAGGTGAGACTTAAGAACTCTAACCATTGACCTCCTACTTAATTCTCAATTAAAATACAATACCACCTAATAAATCGTTTACTTGATCCTCTCAAATTATAGGACAAACATAATGACATCAATCAATAAGACGGCTAAAGCATAAACCCCTTTTGAAACCATTTTATATGACCGAAACACTAACTTTTTTCTACAAGGATATTTTTGAAGATGACAACAACTACAAAACATACAGATGGAACAAGGGTTAAATGCACTACAATCTAACTCATTTTCACTGAACCACATTTATCCATCTCGGATCAACAGATCATAGCAGAACTGTAGCCACACTAGAATTGATCAGATACCCTAAACTCCCTTTTCCTACACACCCACCCAAGTCTATCCTCTGGAAAATGATCGCTACTAAAGATCAGGGAATGTGATGGGAGTCCTACCAGTTAAAAGTTCTGATGCAGCAGAGCGAAAAAAACCATCATTCAAACACAATGGAGAAGGAAAGAGCTATAGCAGAGTCCAGACAAGTCGGAATATTTAATTCGAATGATAACAATTAAACATTTGGGCATCGAAGGATAAGGCACATCGAGAAGTAAGAGCATGGGAACAGGAATGTCAGTAGCATCCCTTATGACATTCAATGTCAACGACAAAATTACATTCTTACAGCTAGCAATATCCAAATGAGATCAACACAATGAAACATGTTCATGTAGAGCACTGTTGTGACTTGCGAGGGAACTCAGGGAAGATAACGAACTAGTCAAAATATCATTGTTGTCCATGAGAATACAAAACACATTCTCCCTCTATCTGGTCGATTTACTTAACAAGCAAGCAAAGAGAATGTTGAGAAAATAATGAGAGAAATTAAGCTTGCACTTGTTAAACAGGAATGACAGTAGTATCTAAGGATGGGATATCCGTGCTGACTGCTGAAGCCTAAGCTAGGAACTCGCTCACCCCTAAGTTATAGGCGTCTGCGGTAAGTTTGTCAGTACTCCTTCAGAGAACTTTCTATAACATCAGATACTAGTGTACTGTTTCAAGCTGCCTTACATATATACATGCCTTACAGACCCAACCTACTTATATTTCAGCATAGATATGGCCAACAGGTTGTGTCACATACAAAACTATTATCAGGTATTCAGGTTTTCAAGATAGCTAACTACAATATAAAGAAAATAAGTCAACAAGAACAAAATCTTCAAGTAACATTAACAAGGCTAACATCCAGATGGACAGGCTAGCTAGGGACATACCTCTGGTTTTACAACGGCCATTGCACCTTCTGGCATCAATTATGTCTATATGTGTATCTTTATAGTAAGAGTAACTTTATTCCTTTGTGTGGGAAAAAAACGCAAAGTAGAAACAAGATTGAAGTGTAGTTTTGTTTATTCGTCAGGAAGTACACTTGACAATAGAAATCTCAGTTCCTAGTTCCTCAGTGTGCTGTTAATATTGGTCCTCCACACTAATTTGTGATGATCCTTAAAACAGTCTTCCTGAAAACATAACAAGCAGCACATTAAAATTAAAGTTATGTGTTTTTCTAAACCCACAAAAATATGCTTGTGTCAGAAAAATAAAGTGTGAATGCAATAAAGTACTCTCAATCAATTTTGACCAACTTCTAGTAAGCTGAACTCTGTCTTACCACCCAACTTAAAACAAAAGCAACTATTTTCAAGTCCCTTTATATGAGCAACAATGCAAGCTATCATCGGCAAAATCTTTCTACCCTTGCAGTATACAACTATACGCAACCTACCAAACTAAAATAGCTCAGATCAGCCTACATAAGTGTTATTTGTAAATGACTAGTAGATATTTTTTCAAACAGCAAAATGCAAAACCTTCTCAATTTCATATTCTTGCCTGATATTATAAGCATATATAATAGATGCACTGGAGCTCGGATGGTTGAGCTCTCACCTTCCAACCTAGAGATTGGAAGTTCGAATCTCACTACCCCAAACCTCTTGGTTGCAGGGGAATTTATGTGTTAATCAGCGCTTGGGTTTACTAGTTCGCTGGTTTCCCTTTTTCTAACCACCACCACCCCCCCTCCCCCCCCAAAAAAAAAAATTTAAAAAAAACTATGTTTCATACATAGTATTTATCCTTTGTCTTTATAGGTACCAAATGGGGTGTCAAACATGTAGACATGGACGGCAGAGAAATACAAAGTCGTAAATATATTAGACTGCCGGAACATGCCCTTCTAAAGTCCGTCAATTCCTTTCCGTCCAATATAATCAACAGGTTTTATCACATCTCCAAAAAGGCGAATAATAAGAAAAACATTTTTGCTCAAAGAATTTAGAATAATGACTCATAATAAGGAGCTCTATACTAACTTAAGTTCACTGGCTTAAGTTTATATATATGTTGACAAGAGTACAATGCATAAAAGCTTGTAACTAGAAGACCCTCTGGAATCAAAGGTGAAAGCCAAGTCAATGGCCAAAGAAGTCACACTAAGCTCAAGTCAGGCTAGGACTGACTTTCCAAAATCAAAAATGAAGACATGACCTCCCTATTGTCTCCATAACTGCCTTCAGCTTTTTGGCTTAAAATTTCTGAATTTGTGCACAAACTAACTATAAAAGCAACATCTAGACTAATTCACTGCATTTCATCTTCTATCTGTGATTCGTAAGCAAAAATTAGGTTGTATATTCAGTACTTAATCCTAAACTATTTACTGTATAGGCTAAATATTTATACTAAATAGAAGGAAAATTGGCGATCGCTATTCCTGCTTTATTTCCTCAGGATCAAACCCTCAATTGCATTGTGTGGTAATGTGAAAAGCAACTATTGTAGTAACAAACAGATAAGTTGAACACTACTAGTAATTAGTAACCACTCACTTGACTGGACCTAATTTTATTTCGTCAACAACTCCAAACAATCATTGCAAGTATCGATTCTCACTCAACAACACTCACACCGCGATAGGTGTAATCAATCGGTAACAAGCTCAAAACAGTATAACTTGGATATTTGAAACCAAAACTGATTTCATTTCATTAACCACTCCATAACCACCACAAATTAAACAAACAAATTAAGTTGAAGACTACTAGATTAGTACACTGAGTCCACTAAACCTATTTCATCTCATCAACTACTCCACAACTGCAATTAACCAATAACTACTGTGATACCACTCAACAGCGCTCATAGCTCAAGTAATTATCAAACAAAACAAGCTCGAAACAGCCTAAAAATTAAAATTACCATCAAATCAAATACGCATCAAAAACCTAAACTAACTTCACTTCAATAACCACCTCCGCAATCCTCCCTAAGTAAATAATCACCGCGAGTACCGATTCTCATTCGACAGCATTCATAGCATGGTAGATGCAATAATCAATCAGAAACAAGCTCAAAACGCCGTAAAAACCAAAAAACTGATCTAATTTCGCTTCACTAACCGCCTCCACAATTCTCCCTACCGATACTCCCTCTCGGCATTCATAGCGTAATAGATGCAATACTCAATCAGAAACAAGCTCAAAATGGCGTAAAAATCATCCTTAAACTGAAATACAAACTTCATTTCAAAAACCACCACCGTAACTGCCAGTAACTAAACAATTATTTTCCGATAATCGATACTCTCAACACCACTCCAACCGTAATAGATGTAATAATCACTCCGAAACAAGCTCAAAACGGCGCAATATCATTATCATAAACTGTTATACTAACTCCATTTCCCTAACCTCCTCCGTAACTGCCACTAATCAAACAATCATTACGCGATACAGTCTTCGACAACACTGACAACTTAATAATTTATCTAAGCATAAATAAGCTAGAAATGCAGCAAATAATTAATCAATCAATCAATCAAAACTAACTTCACTCCGTTAACTACAACTTAAACAAATACTAGCATAAAAAAATTACAGTGATTACGTGGCAAAGATAAGCTAAAAATGCAGTAAAATAAGAGTGAACTAGATTAAAAACATTCATATAATTTATATCAACCAATCAAAACTAACTTCATTTCGTTTATAACAAAATAACAGTGATTACGTGGCAAAGATGAGGTGGAAATGCAGTAAAATTAATATCGAATTTGATTAAAATTACTTCATTTTAGTAACAAAATTAGTTAATAATATTAGTCAAACAAAGTAACAGTTTTCAGGTAATATTAGAGAGAGGGAATTTAGTGAGAGAGGACCTAAGGAGGTTATAGAGAGAGAAAGTGGGGTGGTCCACGTGGAGGAAAGAGATTGGTCGTGGTGGTGGGGGGGGGGATGAGGGAGTGTGGGAAAATGTTGGTTGTGTTTTTGGACTGTTTGGAGAGAGAGAGATAGAAAGAGTTGAGAAGAAGTGCTAGTTTAAGACTTTAAAGTGATAAACTGATAGATTGGTTAAACTGAGGTTGTTTACTTGTCTTCTTGTGTTGTGTTTTGCTGCCATTGTCTGGCCCAACAGTGTACAAGTACATTACATGAGATCATTATCCAAGTTGTTACTAGTTCTCACTTTCTTGACCCAAACTCAAAGGGGAGAGTATTTAGTCTTGGGTTTTTTTGGCAGGAGTTGTTTTTCTATTTTGGGTCGTTTATGGGGATTTGAAGAGAGTTGGAATCTTGGACTGTTTAATAACCACTAATATATTTTTGAGAAGAAAAAAAATAGTTTCATTTTTTTTTTTGGTACATCAACCCACATACAAGTTGAGATCCAAACCATTGGACCGACCTTGCTCAACAAAAGAAAAAAACTAAGTTAGTAAATAAGAAAAGGGGCAAATTTTAGGAAAATAAGATGGCGCCACTGGGTGGTACCGAATTTTGGCGACATCCTCTCACATTGTATTATTACAATCCCCTCTATTTGTGGGGTCTATCAAGCAATATAATAATACATGTGAAAAGTGTGGTGCCTAAAATGAGTATCATCCAGTGGCGGCCTATAATTATCCCAAATTTAATAATAGTTATGGCAGTTTTGTGGCCATAAAAAGAAAAATGATATTTATCATAGATTTTTTAATGATTGACCATAATTGTATTATTTTGTAAAAGAGTTAAACTAATCAATAGCTCATATTGGATATTAATAAATTGATAAACGATTTATTGGTTAATGGTGGCAACAAACTTTTTGTTGCTGTTAATTTTACACTATAAGTGTCATTAATCATATCACATTCTGGTATAGATCGATAATGATAACATCTATGATTTCTGATGTTGGAGCCAAAGTACTCTAATTATTAGACCATTGGATCGGTATAGATGTCACATTAAGACTCTAACATGTAAGGCAAACTTCATCATAGGGTGAGGAAGTAGACTAGATATGTTGCATACAAATGAGTTACTCTCGAGTACAATTATGTGTCTTTATGTATTTTTTGCTTATCTTTAAATTACTTTTGTCTGTTAAGGTGAAAATATTGTAAATTTGCAATTTATAAGATAGAAAAGATACATAAAAAGACTTGAAGTTCTCGAGAATATAACCTCTCTCGTATACCTGCTAATTTACTGAAAGTAGACAAAGCGGGAATAAATATATTTTACAACTTGTTTGTCCATAGGGAGTTGGAATTGGGTGGGAGGGCGGCGCCGGCCGGAAAGTGATGCTAGTGCTCGAGTGGCAGGCCTGGAAGTTGGTGATGCACTCTCACGGTGGGCTTGATGAACCCGTAACTGATCTGAACCAAGCACATCTTGATGGTGAAGCTGAGGGACTCTTGGAGGAGTGTGATATGGTGGGGTGTAGGTGAAGGGGTTGGGAGTTGAAATCCTAATTATACAATTTCCCTTGTAGCATGTTTGTTTAAAGAGAGTTGATAATGAGAGTGGGAGTTGAATTCCAAATAAATCAAACTCCTTTGCTTGTTTAGGTAGAGATTGAAAGTTGAGAGGGTTTGAAAGTTCAGAGGGATTAGGAAATCATTCTCACACTTGAAATTATTTAGATAACACCACTTAAAAAATTCATCAACCCACATTAACCATTCAATCCCACTTTAAAAAGGATATATAGGTAAATTAAATTCTTCTATTCTCAAACCCAATCCCGCATATGGTCATCGAGAAAGTTTAGCAGACACATATGGTCATGCAATTGCTTTTACGGGGATTAAAACTTGTAACAACATCAATAGTTACACGGTTCGAGATCTAGACCAAGCATCTGGTCCATGATAGGGACATTACAAGGTGAAGAGGCCAAGTTCTATTTTACCTCACGAGGAAAACTCGATTGTATCCTTATTTCCATTCCCCTCCCCCTACCACAAAACCGCTCCCCACCCCTTCCTCATTCCCATGCCACAAAATGGTTGAAAATTGTGATTTGGGTTTGACTGTATTCATGGTGCAACTTGTGCGGTTGATTTGGTTCAATTGATAATTAATGGTCCTAATTACACATACTAATATAATTTTGGGGCTTATTTACCACTTTTACGGATATCTATGTGTAAAATACAATAAAGTTTCGAACTTGTACAACAGTTACTTAGCATAAAAACTCTAGAGCATTAAGGAAATCTATCTTAACAAACTTATCAAACATGGAAAAATATATGCTAGAACATTTACACGTATCTCCTAGTTATATAATATTTACAAAATATCTTTATGAATGACATGTTGTCACATGACGGGGTTTCTATATTAAGTTTATTCATTTACTACTGAAATTAAATCAAAATACTTACTTAAATCATATAATAATAGTGATTTTTATCTGTAACAGCCGGTCTTAGAGACAACAAACATCAAAATCAACAATATATATATATAT
>CAAKMY010040297.1:0-13157 GCA_901111285.1 Corrigiola litoralis
TAAAGTATATATAATATATTCAGCAATCTTAACAATATTTCCTTACTTTGCACAAAAAAAACAATATTTCCTTCCTATAATATATAATAATAAAGAGGGTATTTTTGTCTAAGGTGAAAAAATCCTTGGAAGGAATCAAAATTCTTCCTTGGCAAAATCAGCTCCCTAAGGCAGAAAATATATTAAGATATTTTTTTTTTTTTGGTACAATCTATTAGTTAAGATATGATTCACTATATATATGATACCCAAAGATTTACCCTAAAAAAAAAAACTTAAGCACGGTACTTCGTAGCCAAACCCTACACTCCTGACTCCTCTAGTAATATTCACAAACGACCTAGAAAAACCCTACGAAAAAAACGAAGAAGAGCAGCAACAAAGCTAAGCTAAGCATGGGTGCTAATGTATCAAGATGTGAAGGCCACAATATAGATAGCGAGCCAAAGAATATGATCCCGAATGGCGGTAATACCAAGCTCAAAGAAGAAGATCATGACACGGCCAACGGCCACGGCAGCGAAGAAGGGCGAGCCAGTACACGGCCTACTGTGGTTTTGTCTTACGAACCATAAACTTGTAGGGTGAAACCTTAGATGCTAGAAGGGTGCAGTAATTTTTCCAGGATGCTATAAACATTCGAAAGACTATATTCAGGTACCTAGTATTTTAATATATTCAAGAAGTTGCTATCAACAGAGTCATTCGAGGTATTATCAATTAGTGGTTCATTGTCCTGGTTACATTATTGTGTTTGATCTGTATTGCATATATATGGTTGGTTCGGTTGCGTGCTGGAAACTTTTGAGTACCAAATGGAGCATATAGAAGTATAGTTAAGGAGGTATTCAAAGCAAGGAATTTGGTTAAGGTAGAGTTGAAGAAACACATGTTAGGCAGGCAGAGAGGGACTTATATGTATGGTTGAGTACATAATAAAGGCAGTCAGCAGAGGGAGTCATCTTGCAGTGCTTAAAATCCTATTTATTCGAGTACTGCAATGCAATTCTTTCAGACACCTATGAATTTTTACATGCAACAATAGGGAGTAGGAATTGCCAAAAGAGAATCGCGCCTGCGAACTGTGGTACCAGCATGTTCAGCCACGAAAGCTTCCACTTCTGCTCCCTCTGGTAACTTCCAATCAAACTCGCAAACAAGATTTGCTAATACAAGCTTTGCGTCGATCACAGAAAATGACAATCCGGGACAGCCTCGTCTGCCTGCTCCAAATGGTATGTAATGGAAGTCCTGCCCCTTGAAATCTAGAGAAGAGTTCAGGAACCTCTCAGGATAATACTCCTCAGCTTTTTCCCAATCAGCTGGGTCTCTCTGGATTGCCCATGCATTGATAATTACTTGTGTCCTGGCAGCAATGTCATAGCCATTGATTTTGACATCCTCAGATGATTCTCGGAACATGAAACAAGCTTGTAGGAGATGATCTTTGTTTGAGCAAGTATACTGATGGGGAAGGTCCTAACATCCTAGATGCTTGTGGGTAGAATTGCACCACAGATGGCAGGAGTTTTCACAATCTCTATCACCAAGAGAATTCAAGGTTTTGGATTAATTATGATTTTGAGACTTTCTAAAGTTCTAATGTGAAACATGTAGGATGCATCACAGCATCAGGGTACAGAGGTCATTAGGGGGGAATGATGAGAAGACATTCTTCAGAATAAATTTGACATTTTAATAACAAAGTAAACCGAAAGAATGAGTGACGCTTGTTTCATGTTCTTTCTCTCTGGTCTCTAACAAGCATATAATAATAATTTACAGTAGATATCTGGCATATAGCGGGAAAGAGTAAATTCAACAACAAAATTAAAACCTCTCTAAGTTTTAGAGTTAATAGCTTGTCTATAGTACTCTGGTGTCAGTCAAACAAATATAGTACTCTGGTGAACTTGTTCGATGTAGGTTGATTTCTTTTGTTCCTTTATATCCCAAACAAAAAAAAAAAAAAAATTGTTCGAGATTAGAACTTTTATCGATTTTCTTGACTTACCATGACTTCAGGACGAACTGCAATACACTAAAAACATACAAGTCGGGTAAAAACAATTTCAGCTTAAATGACATTAGCAAAATGAAGCTGCTACTAAATGAAATGCATCAAAAGTCTGTTCTTGTGATCTTGTTGAACTGTTTTTCTTTTTTGAAACTGTCATATGTATAAAAATTAGGGAAATCTCTTAAGAGCACAGCAGTTGAACTGCAAAGCTTTACACAATAAAGATGCTTTTGTTCCTCTTTGTATGTTTCTATGTTCTTTCACCAACTTCTTTAGCAATTTCTGCTTCCTCTTCAATATACCACTATGTCAATGACGGCATGCTGTCTGTTAATGCCGGAGAGTTTGGTTCAGCCTTCAGGCTCGTAGATGGTTCAAGGAGTTCAAAGTTTGGGTTATATTTCTACTGTGATCAGAATGGAAGTAACTACACCCTTGCAGTAGGCATGGGCTTTCCTCCGCGATGGGTTTGGGCTGCTAACCGGAACAACCCCATTGATGATGGTGCCACTCTTACTTTAAGGTCAGATGGTAACCTAATCTTGGCTGATGAAGGTGGTCGCACTGTGTGGCAAACCAACACGGCCAACAAAGGGGTAATAGGAATGAAATTGAGAGATAATGGCAACTTGGTTCTCCATGATGCCAAAAACAAGCTTTTATGGCAAAGTTTTGACCACCCTACAGACACCCTTTTACCTGGCCAGCCTTTACAGGCTACTCATAAGCTTGTGAGCCGGGCCTCACTGGATAGTAGCTTAGAAGGGAAGTACAGCTTAGTTATGAGGAGTATAAGAGTGTCTATGTACTTCAAGAGTCAAAGCACCTTACAACAAGTTCCGTACTACACATTATTCACTGCTGATAATCCGAGCACTTTCAAGAAGCTAAGATTTGCTATACAAGACGCTGATGATCATTATTCTAGGCTAACCCTGGAATATTCATTAGGTAACGGGGAAGGATATTCATCTCATGTGTTAACCGAGACCAAATACAACAGCGCTTGGTCGTTCCTCCGGCTTGATTATGATGGTAATCTGAGGGTTTATACTTACTATGATAAGCTTCGGGAAGGTCTATGGACTACAGAGTTCACTCTGTTTGCCCGTGACTCGCCTTCTGGAATGCACGAAACTGAGTGCCAACTGCCAGAAAGATGTGGAAATTTTGGGGTTTGCATTCAAGACCAATGTGTGGCCTGCCCATCTTCCAAGGGGCTGTTAGGTTGGAGAAAGAGTTGTTCGCCTCCTAAGTTGGTTCAATGCAGTGAAGGGAAGAATGTCAAGTACTACAAGATTGAAGGTGTTGAGCATTTTAGTAGCAAGTATAGTAAAGGGGATGGACCTATAGATCAATTTGAGTGTGAGATCAAGTGTACCAGAGATTGTAAGTGTTTGGGTTACTTTTATCACGAGGACAGCTCAAGGTGTTGGGTTGCTTATGATCTCAAGACTCTAACCCAATCTGGAAACATTGAGCATGTGGCTTATGTCAAGATTGCTAATTGACCAACCAGACATCCCATCGAATGTGTATCTAGCTAAACAAAACTTGTAATATAAAAAGTTAAAAGTAAAACGTGAGAGTGCTTGAGATTAATCCATAGTTAGTTGCTTCAAATGCTATAATCGCATCAGTTTTCCTTCTATCATCTTCAATGGTGGTGCACCAATGGGTTTGTCAGAGCGCCAATGGGTTTGTTTGTTAGAGCGCTCGGGCAAACATGAATAAAAACTGAAGTCTTGTTTGTAAATCTGGCATTGTCCTGGAATTATATGTATTTTCAGTGCATCTCTTAGAAATAATCATTGCCGATCATACATCAACTAATCCTTCACTATCCACGTTTGAATCAAAACGATAAGAGATTAAGCACAGACAAAAAAGGAGTACAGAAAACACAAAACACAATTTGATCAAGGAGGAGTACACGAGGTTTACAGAAGTTACTGACTGCACACTTAAGGTTAATTTCAAAATAGAGAGAACTGATATTGTATATGCTTATCATTTTCTAATTGTGAGGATAAGGTGCTGGAATAGCCAAAAGAGGATCTCGCCTGTGGACAGAGGTGCCAAAAGTTTCAACCATAAACATCTCTTCGTCTACTTCACCAGGTAACTGCCAGTTGAACTCCCCGACAAGATTTGCTAATATAAGCTCCGCTGTGACAGTGGAAAATGATATCCCTGGGCATCCTCGTCTGCCAGCTCCAAATGGAATATATTCAAAATCCTGCCCCTTGAAGTCTATTGGAGAGTTCAGAAACCTCGCAGGGTGAAACTGTTCAGGTTCTACCCAAGAAGCTGGGTGCCGATGGATAGCCCATGCATTGATAATAACCTGTGTTCCAGAAGCAATGTCGTAGCCATGGACTTTCACATCTTGAGATGGCTCTCGAAACAACAATAGTGGAAGTGGTGGATGTAGCCTGAGTGTCTCCTTGATAACGGCTTTCAAGTATTTCATATTCTTCATATCATCCTCGTCTATTCTCTTTTTGCCTCTGACGTTTCTTCTCACTTCTTCTTGCAGTTCTTTCATAGCTTGGGGATGCCTTAGCAATTCTGACATTGCCCATTCTAGCAGTGTGGAAGTTGTCTCTATTCCAGCAGAAAGCATATCCTGCACCTTATACAAGTCATTTAATTGTTTATAATTTTCATAGCCTATACAGAAAATAATTTGTTCTCTGTTATGGCACTAGTTGTCTCTATGCAATGGTAGATTCAGGAAAGAATTTGGGTATATTCTGCATGTAAATTATCTGCAATTGTATACATGGGATTATAACAAAGAATGTCTATAGTCTAAAATTGTAAAAATCGAAATAAATCCATACTAATATCTGATATTTACCAGTAGCAGAGCTTTTATACTCTCTCTCTCGAGGGCTGCATCTTTCTTCTGAAATTCAAGCAAAACATCTACTAAGTCCTGTGCGTCAGCATCATCGTCATTCTTGCTCTGTGCACTTAGAAGTTCCACATGCTCTTGAAGTATCTTTTCAATGAATCCATCAAATGCTTTCGCAACTTTGATTGCCTTGCGTTCGACACCACTCAGTTTATCAATCCAGCTTAGCCAAGGTATGAAATCCCCTATACTAAATGCACCCAATGCCTCACTAAAATCATTCAAAAGCTCCTTGATATTTGCACACCCTTCCTCTCCAGCATACTTTCTCCCAAAGGCCACCCTGGAAACCACATCGTTTGTCAATTTTATAAATACATCAGTCAAATTAACCGAAACAGATGGTGTGGAATTCTTGATGTGTTCGACCATTAGAGCAGTTTCTTCTTCCCTTATCTTCCTGAAGGATTGAACCTTCTTGCTGCTTAACATATGCATCACGCAAATGCCCTTAATCTGCCTATGATAATCTCCATACTTGGCAAAAGCCATGTCCCTACCATTATACAGTACGATGCAAGCGACCTTAGATTTAGGCCTGTTTGCAAATAAAACATCATGGGTCTTCATGATCTCCTCAGCTGCATCGGCAGAGGATACAACAAGAGTAGGCTTGCTGCCTAGATGAAGTGACATCAGGTCTCCATATCGCTGCGACAAAGATCGTAGGGAGCGATGAGGCAATATACCAAGCTGATGAAGGTTGCCTAATATGGGCAGCTTTGGCGGAGAGGGCAATTGGTTTCTGTTGGATGTATGTTTGGTGTACATCCATTTGGTTATAAAAAGTATGAAGCTTGAGAAACAAAGCAGGGTGATAGGGTGGAATAAAGTAAGTTTCTCTGATAATTCTATAAGAGCAGTAGCCATGATTGCAGTGTGTGCTCTTTCAATGAGCCAGGTTGCTAGTTTGCTATCATGAAGCCATATTTATAGAAGAGCCATATTGGAATTTGGAATTGAAGGACTTACAACGTGCGAATGAGTTCCAAATTTCAATGATAGAAATGTGCTGGAGTTATGTAGTTTTGATTGAGAATGATATTTTTGTTTAAGTGATTGCAAGGTCATACTTTAGTGTTTCCATGTAATTATCACTGTCTCGTTTCATTTTTATACTGGTTTATAGAAGCAGCAAGCTAACCACTTCTGCTTTCATTGACTTAGTGATGTTACTATTTGCATCTCAAACGATTTTGTCCTAATGCGATATTCTGTACGAGTAGTTCCTTCTGGGAGATGATCTTCTAGACTCATAAACCTTATAAAAATGATCGGCGATGTAGAACTTTTATATTGTCGAAATTGTGGGGCTTGCCACGAGGTACTTGAGCTATGCATTGCTTTGTTTGCCTTGTCATCAACAACTTCTGGTGATCAAAATGGACACATTACAGAGTCTAATTAACCATGACACATTCATAAACTGATAATAAAGCTGTCAAATGATATCGTATCGGATTTTTTTCTAAATTGTATCTATTGAAGCGGTCCTATTCTACTGTGATCCTTACATGTGTGAACAAGAGAAGTATTAGTAATTTCCTTTTCTTTTTTGGATAAGATTGTATATAGAAGCAAATAAGAAGTCAATGCTTGAATAGGTCATTCATCTAATATTCTAAACAAAGGACGTTGCTATTATGATTATGTCATATACTAGGATGATAGCATAACAGATTAACAGAGGTCTAAGCTAAAGAGCCAAACTAGAACTAGATGTTGGAAGAAAAAAGGCCATGACCCCTTCAAATGAATAACCATTTGAGCAGCATGCATTTGCCCTTGGGAGGATCGTATATAAGCGAATGAGAACTCAATGCGCTGGCGCCACAACGGCGGAACAATCCATTTAAAAGAGGGCGTTACAATAAAAAGTCTCATTGCTAATTTCAGCTCACTTCAGGCTGCCTCTTTCTGTTCAAGCCACAATATAATTTTGCATCACTTGTTTTATACTTTTTTCAAAGGGATTCCACAAGAACAATGACGCAAATGGATTTCAAACTCTAGTCTTGAGTACAACTTCTCAAAGACGCAAATGGTCATTTAATTGCAGCAAAAACAAGGTGACATGCGGTCTAACTCACCTAAGCAAGCGAGATCAATACCAAAATACCCCTTAGATGCATCAGATATGAATACGGCTATATACCCTGATCAGCCTAGAGATGACAAAGCTCTGTGGCAATAGGAGTTTATACAACAGAATACAATTGGCTCTCATGATAATACAAGATGTACAGGTTTACCGTGGCTACACAAAAGTGTCTTCGGAAGTTAGAAGATAAGATCACATATTTGCTGTTACTTCCCGTATCTCATCCAAGCTGATAGTCTGCAACTAACACAGTCACAATTAATAAGGAAGAGCAAAAATGCAGCAACACCATCTCTCATTGTACCCATAATCTCACCATACCCAGACCTTTAAGCATATGGACAGAAATCATGTCAATATACCTGTTCCTTGCCGGCAAAAGCATTGTCAGGGGTTAGGAAAAGCATGCAGTGGCACTCCTTCCTGTATCAATTCAAAATTCAAATGGATTTGAAGTGCACTATGCACATCAATCAAGAAAACAAAAACCGCATGAACAAATTAATCTACGACTAGAACATGCACAGAACATCCAGGAAAAACCATAAACAACCTCATCATGAAGCAGAATTTATGCACTTCTCTACGATAAATTACGCAGTAAAATACTCCATGCCTAATCGTCTAAATTCATGAATGAAAGTCTTAAAGGGAGCAGAATTTATGCGCTTTTCTGCTATAAATTACGCAGCAAAATACGCCATGCCTGATTGTATCTGCATTTTTCATAAACAAAAGTCATAATGTGAGAAAGCCATGTTACGTTGCACCGAACCCAAAGCAAACATCACAGAAATTAAACCCCCAACCACCTGAAAACAAACATCACAGCAAAATATGCGATGCCTGATTGTAAGACTTATCTTAGTTATCACAAGTCCAGGAGCAGCATTTCACCCAGAGTGCATCTTTAATCAGATATGTCTTCAAGTTCCAAATATCTTAAACACACCCCTTTTAACAGTATCTATATATCTGAGGCATTAAAGCATATTGCCATACTGAGCAGAAGGCCAAAGTACTCTCAACAGGGGCAAATTCTTTAATCAATGACATGGCAAATGTCCCAGAAGATTTATAGCCTTCAGATTTTTGAAAACCAGAACAGTTCGAGTTGGGCTAATTGGCCGACTAGGAGATCGCCATAGTGTCAGAAAAAACCTCCCAACCACCACCAGAAATAAAGGTGCTTCCTTCATACTTTAGAAGCAATGCTTATTTAATTTTTGTTTTTATTTTACTAATGTCCCGATTTTACACTGCATACTTTCTTTGAGTATACTTCCTACTTCAATCAACTCTGTTACTTGGGCACCCAATAGAAAGTAACTTTCCGATAGCAAATTTAAATTTCCATTCAGCTTTTGCGTGATAATAAGTATACAATGACTAAGGCTGTGAGTAAGATAGGTTCTTTTTAGTCACCTTAAACCAAAGGAAAATGGGTTCCAAATTCCAAGATATTACCACAATTACCCCCACCCCCTACACACAGGCATAAATCTCCCAATGTTAAATACAAGTACCTCTTTTTGACATTAGAATTCAGTCATTCGCGTCTCTTATTGGAAGGATCACTAATGTCAAAACAATCTACCAGGCTGGTGAAGACATGAAGAAACAAATTTTAGTTGCTTGATCAGCCTCCAAAGGCTCCCACTTGTCAAAGATAGGCAGACAAACACTGCTAAGCAACATGAAAAACTTTGAATCTCTTTACCTACTAATGGATCTATAAACGAAAATATGATGTAACCAAAACCATTCAGTTATATATAGTCTACAAATTAAACAAGATCTGTAGAATTCTAATTTTGACATTTGACAATACTTTAACTCATTCTTTCAATCTTTGTAAGACAGACATCAATCACTTTGCACTGCATCAAATGTGACAGGCTTCTTAGTTTAAGAAAAGAACCATACCTCTCCCTCATTGGCACACATGGGCAGTTCCAAAACCCCTGACTAGCTTCAGCTGCTTTGTCATCATAATGCCTGAGGAACAAAAGATCTTCAATATCAAAACTAAACCATCAAAGAGAAACTAGAAAACCTCCATTGATTGAAAAGTATAGTCACCTGCATGGGCAAAGTGGGGCACCCAATGTTTCCTTGTGGTCTGCTAATCCCTGTCAAATCCCAAAAGACAAGTGCTAAGTATATAATTTGTATTTCACATTTGATTGAGTAGCACCAGTACATGTATGACGACATTCTGACCAGGTGGAGTAAAGATTGTTCTTTACATTACTACTTTTACATTGCTCACAACGAGCATAAAGTTTTTTTATCGAGAAAGCAGGTGAGATTATGCAATGAGACACCTAATCTGCACTCAAAAATTAACTTGGCTAGGGCAATTAGAATTGCATAAGTGGACTCCTAGGAAATCCTCATATTGCACTCCCTCCAATGACCCAACAGGGCATGGTTTAAGGTGTTTCCTTCCAAAAAGAGAGGATACAAAGGTAAATAAAAAGCAACATAAACAGAGAAGAACCAAATGACAGTTGCAGCAATATCAATATGTAATAGCTCTCTGACAATAAATATGTCCTATTGACTGCCTCACTGTGTCACTGTTCTGATTCATAAAAGTGGTGCTTATCCGAGGCTTGCTAACCTACAAAAACCTTCAATAAGGAGATCACTGAATCAATGCAACTACCCACACCCTTCATGTGGTTACCAGAACATAACTGTGGGAAGAAAGAAACACTCAAGAAATGACTACAGCAACAACATCAACATCATAAACCCAATGCCTACAAAGAGGCTTCTGCCCAAGCAAGGTAAGGGGAGGTTGATTCCAGTTGACTCAAGAAATGACTATTGAATAAAAAGAAAGCATGAGACAAACAAAATAAGCATACAGCATAAGAGTAGAAAAGTACCTTGATGACAACAGACGTTACACTTTTATCAACGCAAAAGTATGTTCCAGACTTGCGGCAATACTGCTCGGAGAATTTTCTCATTATTTCAACAGATTTTTCTGAAGGCTCCACTGAAGACAAATAGATGTATTAAAAAAGTAATAATTCTCAGCATACATCCTAGATGAGAGCTAAAGATAACAACAGAGTCATATAAATCACATGACACAAGTGACTTCATATATCTCCAAACCAGCATCTCAAGTGACAACCTGTAATGCATAAACAATCTCCATGAAGCATATGGAGAGCGCTAAATGAACTTTGACGGTCAATGACGTAAGTGCCATACACCCTTATTCACTAAGCTATTCATAAGTCACGAAGCCTTAGAGAATTATAAATCCCTGCATAATAACATTTCCAGGTACTACTACACTATTGACAAAGATCTATGTCTAAGTCATTCAGAAACAACCTATTTCGTATCAGGAGTAACCATAGACATACATCTACACCACCATATGGCAGCTCAAAGATCATTCCTGTATCACTGTGTAACGTCCAATTTGTCGATGTCAAACTTGCACCCACTAGCTCCACATTCACATGGATAAATAAGTTACTAGGTGTACACAATGCAACCATTGGATACAACTACCATACCAGATAATCTATCCATTGTTCCATCCAGTTTAGTTTCTTTTTGTTTTTGGTGGATGACAATAAATTAAGCTCCAGATAACTAAAAATATCATAAATCCTTCTTTTGAATCCTGTGTGGCGGAGCTATGCCAGCAGCTAACCCATGAAGCCCTTGTAAAAAGCGGCATGATCTCTCTGTGCACACCAATTCAAAAATTAATTAACTACTCCGCAACTCAATTTTTCTCTCAGTAGCAGCATTCAAACTTCACCTCCTATTCTGGTGATCTATAAAGAATTTGTATTTCTGAAGGATGTGATATGTTGGCTACGCCTCTGCATCTCAGAATTCAGGAGGCTTATGACAGCCTTAGAGTCTCTTTCAAAGCATCTTCTTATGTCCTTAATTCCACTTCCCCACCAAGCTTTTTAATACAGGCAATATTTCAGCCCTCAACAGAGTAGAGTGACCAAAATTAGAAGTCATCACCACAAGAAACCATCCCTGGTGATGTCTAGGCCTCAATCAATTCCACCGCCCGCACCACCTGGATACCCCTTGGCAGCATCATTTGCGTTCAGACGAATCAAACCTTCTGTATGAATTACCCAATCTAATGTTAATAACGTTGTCTGGTTGTCTCAACCACTAAAACCATATAATCTGTCCCCCAAGTTATGCACCTTCTCCACGTCTTTCACTCTCTCCTAAATAAACAATGGCTGGTCAATAGGTTTATTTCGTCACACCGCAAAGAACCAAGCGGTCTCCACTTCCACGACCACCATAATATTTAATATAAATGTCTTGATTGGAACTTCACTCTTCTCACCATACAACATCACAACTACAACAAACACTAAAAGGTATGAATTCCGAAAAAGGATGAATCAAGGCAGAAGAAAACATGCAAATGTACATAGCGCGCCTTACATCTAAAACGCTTCAATAACTAGCACACCATTAACACTCAAATTAACTCACCCAATGGTGCGTTTATCAGTTCGGACCGCAGCCTTACTCCTAACTAGTCGAGACATTGTTCCCAAAACACACGTCGAATAATATTGTACTCTTCTCACAACACTCAACACACTCCGATAACTACCCTACCGTTGGTGGGACCCCCATACTAACACTTACTAGCTCATCAATGGCGCGCTTAGAACCCATTCCAGATGTACGCAGCCTTACACCTAGCCCTAACTATTAGAAAGGTTAATTCAAAATCACACACTTAAAAATTCTCACTATTCTCATCCAATACAACTCCCTCCGCCCTAACCATTTCACCCCATATTCCATTTTGTGGTGTCCCACTCATTTCACCCCATTTTTAAGGTATACTTTTACATTCTAAAAATCTAAAACACCCTCACTTTTCTATAAAAATGCCCACCACGCACTACCTCCCATCATTTTACTTTACTTTTTCAGTTAAAAAAAAGTGCAAACTTGCCTTGAAAAATGGAGTCCAATCATTTGATACCCAAAAGCACCCGATTTCTAATACTTGGTCCAAAATGAAATGGGTTGAAATGGTTGTGACGGATAGAGTAACACACTCCATTAACTAACTCATCAATTACACATACAGCTCTAACCCAAAACTACTTAATTTGGGTACTTTAGAAAAACTAATGCTACGGGGAGAGGGGATATGAGAATTCGAACCTGGGACAAACCCAGGTAAGTTAATCTCCTAACCATTGAGTCAACCTTACTCCTCAGCCCGCTACTACTTCGATAACAATTAACCAACTTAAAAAAAAAAACAACCCACCATTACATTTACATAATAAAAACACACCGCATAATCAAATAACACAATAGTTTCCAATTTTTTCCACTAAAACCAAAGAAACCCATGTTTAATATAACTCATAAAAATAAAATAACATAACATAAGACACGTATTAAATGGTAAAAGTATAACCTTGAGCGCGTACTACACACGGGTGGCGTGAGGCGCGTGATGGAGGGTATGCATGAGAAGAAATGGGACAGCTGTAAGCAGTGGAAGCTTGGAGGAATTTCATTTTATTATTATTATTATGATTGTAGAATTTAATGTAAGTGGATAAATTAAAGTTTATGTTGTTTCTATATATAGTGTTTCTTTTGTTCTTTGTTTTTGGTTTTAAGTATTGCGCATTTGCGCGCCACTCATTGAAAAATATCAATGGGATTTCGGAGGAGGAAAGATGTTTGAAGTTACTGATCTAACTCTAGACCCCAAATTGGTTACTTTTGCAATAGCACAAGTTAGTTAGGCCCAATCTTTACAACCCCAAATAGATAAAGTGCATATGGAGCTAGCAAATGGGTAGAGCGGGTCGATTTTGGATCGAGTCATATTGGATACTATTAGACCTGTCAAACGGGTTGGGCGGGTCGGGTTTGTGTCGGGTCAGTTTCGGGTTCTGGTAGTTCTCGGGTCGGGTAGCTTCGGGTCAGGGTCGAAGAAACCTCAACCCTAACCCTAAAGTTTCGGGTTCGGGTCGACCCATCGGGTCAGAAACGCCTGATTAAAATTTTCTTATTTTGTTGCTCATACAAACATATTGATAGCTTGTATTATGGTTACTTTA
>CAAKMY010040304.1:0-19690 GCA_901111285.1 Corrigiola litoralis
TATATATATATATATGGGCACGAGAAATGTTAAGGGTTGGATGCTTAATAAGAAAAGGCACACCATGGACAAAGTCAATGGTATACCACTTGAAAATAAAAGAGTGAAAATAACTTGTGAATTATCAGAAGCTTTACGAACCGTAACTGTACAAAAAATCTATCAATCATGATTTAATGGAAATAAATCCTCCCCCTCCCACAAAAAAAATTAAAAAAAAAAAAAGAAACCTAGCGCCAATGATAAGCACACTACATAGAGAATCAAAAGCTCAAACACATGTGCATAAAGTGAGCTCACTTTACACTCAAAACTGTCATGTGCAATGGGGAGAGCTAAAACATCATAGCTAGCATGTAAATTGAATTAGGAACAGCAGTTTAAACGAAATTAAAAGGTAAAGCGCAGCTACGTAGGTTTATTTCTGGATGCCAATCAGAAAGGGCTTCTTTTTTTGGTGGTTTATTCGTTTGTTCTCTTTCTTTTTCTTATTCTCTTTCTTTCTTTTGCTTTAAATTTCTTCCACCCTTCAACTTTAAAGAATCATCAGTACATATCATCATATATATTAATAAGAGAAGCACAAGAAAGGAATACAACCATGTGATTATTAAAAAAACTTCACTTCATAAGAAATTCTTCTATATAACTTTGCAAAAGGCTGGCCAATATTTCCGGGGGTTGGCTCAATAAGATGCTGGTGTCTGAAGGCTCTGAAATCTTCCATTTTATTACCAGGGGATGTTCCAGTACATTGAACCTTTATCCCATATTCCTTTCATTTTTTATCTTTTAACTGCATGGATACATACGTTCATATTCAACCCCTTTCACTTATCACAAAAGTTAAATGAGTTTACTAATTACGAGGTTTATGTAAATTACGTTAAGCACAAAAGTTAACAATCACAAACCAAATGTACACAATAAAATACGATTGGTAAAGTATGCTTAGATATGTGCCGGCCGACTAAAGTACGTACGTTATGGTTTATCAGTACTAACTACTGTACTAACTAGTACTCAAAGCATCAACGTGACGATGTTGCGTTAAAAAGAATTGAGTGCATGTCTGTACTATACGTAGAATCGTAGACTGTAGTGCAGGTTGATCGTTTCAACTACTTGTCTTCCTATCCGGTGAATCAGTTGTGCTCCCCATTCTGTTCCTACTTGAATATTTGAATGGAAACAATTGTCACCTTCATCTTTTCTGTTTTAGATATATTGGTCAACAAATTATATTCAAGGATGATTAAGAGAGTAAATGAGAGCTCTTAAACATATGTTTTATGTTCGGACTGTATAGCCGGTAATAACAATCTCAAAAAAAAAATTCTAGAAATTAGGCTTCTCTCAGCTTATTGCCAATCGTTTTTGGATGAAGAGCACTATTGACATACTCAAACCTCTAAATACTAATTCAAAATAGAAAATGTGTGTAATCTTATTCACTACTCCGTATTATTTTCTCGAAAACAACACGAGTGTCACCGGATGATATCCAATCTCGATATCCTCTAATATTGATCCCCAAAATTTTTGTTTGTAGGAAATACCAAAACTTCTTATATAAGAATAAATATCAAACTTACAAATTAACCGTTTTCACCTTTTATTACTCCGTATTACATTTTTGGTGATACTTTTCACTAGGGGTAAACAAAATTGTATGTTTGACACCATCTCAAAACAAATTTAGAGATAAAAATTTCTATATATATGATACGGAGTATATCCTAACCTTTATAGCTTGGCCGCCATAAATATTCTCTGAAAATTGACCAAAATATTACTTGTCTAACCTAATAAATAATTGTGTCAAGTTGGATAAATTCTTAATGGACTTCATATGGAACTGTATTCGAAAAAGAACCCACACCCATAATCTATTGTTGTGATATCGACCATTGCTTTATACCATCACAAATGACAAAGTACAGAATTTGTTTCAGATACAAAAGTTACTATTTTCTTATTCATTTATTTTTATTGTTAATATTTACTAATATATTTTCAAGAGTTTGTCCATCTCATTATTTGACACCAATTGATGAGAGTTTGAGAGTCACTGCAAGCATCTCCTTAGTTGGCCCCAATGGCATGTTCAGGTTGAGCATGTGTATAGAGAAGCGACTAGAACCGTGGATTGGCTTGCCAACAACGGTGTCGATCAAGTGCACAATTAAGTAATATGGAGATCATGAATGCCCCAGATATTGAGCTTAGAGCTATTCTTAGAGAAGACGTCCTTGGTATGGCTTTGCCTCGTACTATTAGAACTGCTATTGTTTCATTTCTGACGATTGTCTCTCTTTTTGGATAAAAGAAAAATCAATATATAAACGTATCAAGAAAACGAAATTATTTAAAACTTTCCGTTATAGCAGCATTACAGATTAAGTTTGAAAAAAATACTAGACTAACCACTGCTGGTTGGAACTATTATATGTGCCAGATTTCTGTTCCAAGCTTATCAACCTGCTGTAGTTATTCAAGTTTTAATAGAATACAACGGCTTTGTTCAGAGAATTTCGCTGACATTTGCGTCACTTCCTTGGTCTATTAAGATAGTTCTATGGTAGTACTAATTATCACAGAAGGAGCAGGAAGACCATGTGCCTGGTCCATATACCGGCCTAAATTTAGTCGATCATAGCACCATATTTTTCACAAGATAGACCCATTTTTATCCTATGAGATATGGCTCCTCTAGTTCTAGCATATGCATGTAATCTCTAATTCTCTACTTTGTTTTTACTTCTAATGATTCGTCTGTTATGTTATTCGTGTTTGCTCAGCTCAATCAAGTCATCAGGTGTGGCATATTGACAAATTTGCTCTAGCCTTTTGGTGTATTCTGAATTTTGGGTCCAAGACACTTGTCATCGAGTTCTTTGGCATATTACTGAAGTACCATGCTATATATCTGCTCTTATTAATAACAAGAAGTTGGATGAGAAGTATTATGGTTTGATCATATGAGTTATTAATACTCACCCCAATATCTTAAAACAACTCACTTTAAACCTCGACATTCAATTGGTCTTATCATAGATTATAGTGTTATAGGTTATTTATTTATCTCTCATCTAAGAAGATATCGTAGAATACAAAGTCTTGTATGAGAACGTAATTTAATGATAAAATTAGACGATTTTGAAGTGGTCAATATAAGGCTTAAAGTAGTCATTCGTGCCACAATCTTATACGGAGAAATATATAAAGCGACAGCTTTAAACCAATTTGTAACCTCTAATTTTAAGTCTCCTTGATAACTTGATCTATTAAAATACCTTTAATTTACTACACAACGTTGATCCAAAGCCTTCTATTTGAAATAAAAGAACTAACTCAAGTGGTTAGAACTCTCTTATCTCAATCATGAGATTGGGGTTCAATTCTTATCAAAGATTTTATGCACACATTTCAGACAAAAAATACCGCCTTCTATTTAATTTGAGACAAAAACTATTAGTTAATCGATATGATTAGCGTTGATCATATAGCTAGTGTGGAAGTCTTTTGTTAATTGGGAATAAAATGATTAATGCACAACTAAATTAAAAAATTATATAAAAAAATCATAAGTGCACGATTAGCCTTATCCTCTGAAACCTTTTTGATTAAAAAAGAATCTTCAGAATTTCGTCACTTTCTGCCTCCTGGGAGTTAGACATACCTTGATGATGGGAGTAGGGAGCCCTATCTCAATCTTTATATTCTTAATTCCTTCGAATTTGCCTTTCCTTTATCCCTTCAGGAACAGTAATTTAATATTGCCAATTAAGTGCCAAGGAGATGGCTACAAGCCTACAACATTGTTTTCCTAGGATGCTGATTCTTCTTGATCAAGTGTTATTATCATACAATTAAGTTGATATTGGCCACCCTTGCAATTGGGTTGGTGCCTAGTGAGTGTTTAGTATCCTAATCATGCAATTACACATTTGCACTACATGCTAATAGAACATGATCAATATATGCATGGTTCCTTTATTATCCAGCTCATGATAATTAATTCAAACCTGCCACTTTTCAGAGCAACGCTAAGCATTTAAGTATCAAAAAGCATATTCAGTTGATTCTAGAATTATAAAACGGTATTGCTTCTGGAGTATATATAGTAACTAACATATGACACGTCATTAGTGAAGTAAGCTAAATCACATCTCAACAAGGTCTCCAAATAGATCTTTATCATTCAATCTTCGTGCCAAAGTTTACGAGTTATCTTTTGTGACAATAGAATTAACCAAGTTTCTTATAGTGTCGGAAAGTTTACGACTCTATCCCTCTCTTTTAGAAACAAAAAACAAACAAGGTCTTCAAGTCTACACTTTCCGACATTATAAGAAACTTGGTTAATTTGATAGTAGGATGAATGCTAACTAGATTTTAGTTTTTTGTATAAGGTTTTGATGAGGAGTATCCTCAGTTCCTCATCGAAAATAAGGATATTCTGAAAAATTCCCTAGGGATAGTGTAGACAAAATAATGAATGGACTTCTCTCAAATTTGATTGCTCTATTCACGAGTGAGGATTTGAATCACTCACCACTTATCGCATGAAAAAAAAAAACCTTATTTAGCACTCACTCCAACAAATTTTGGTAGAAGCTCATTCTAGGTCAACATATACTACACATGCCCATCACTATCCAATGACCCAAATGATGACCGATAGCAAAGTTTTCGCATTATTGATAGCAATACAAGCTAAATAAACCTTGCGTACATACAAGTGATCGATGATCAATTTGCATCATTGCCAATGATACGGGAATGACAGCAGAACGGGGAGAGAGGATAAATACGTCCAAAATAAATACCAGTATGTAATAAGAACACAAGGCAATTATAAGTTTTATCCAACTGTCCAGGCCTCCCTATTCCACATATTATGGTTCATAATGGCCTTACAAGTAGGGACATATAATTATAAAGACTTTGAAATTAGATGCCTTCCAATTTCTATATGAATGGAGATAATGTTCGTTTCGTATTTATAAGCAGCATATAGAACACTGCATGTGTGGAAGTATGGCTAAACAGAATCATGTTTTCTACTTACATAGTTACATAGCTTAAAAGTAGTATGGCTTGCGAAGCAAAAGCGTAGATTCCAAGGGTAAAATATACAGAGTTAGCAAGGAAATTAAAGCTTCTTTAGAATTTTCAATCTTTACTCTCCTATGTTAAGATTTTACACATAGTGATAGCAAAGTTGACCCAGGCGACTCTACATACTCGATGCAATCCGAAAAATCAAAATCTGAATCCAACCTAACCTAATCAGATGCTTAACCAAATATGATGATACACTTCAAAGTTCAAAACCCAATTCTAGCCCGAGTTAACTCGCTAAAACCCAAAATGGACATGTTACAAATAATATAATACTCAAATATAATTGATATTACATAATTTTCATCGAAAATGATGTAAATTTATGTTACACAACTATTTGTTTTTTTTTTTTTTTGTTTTATCAAACTCAATACGTACCTTATGCTCCTTATATAATAAAGTTGGATAAAATATTATTATATATAAATGGTAGTAGAAATTTACTTGGTTTGTAAAAATCCCGAAACAGATTTGACTCAAAGTTATTAGAGTTGAACCTGATATGCCAATATGACATGAATGGAGACTGAAGCTGATTCGCCCCGTACCCGAACAAACCCTCGCCATTACTGGCTCCAGAGTATGATTGGTCTAAATCCATGCTCTCGTCAAATGATACGAAGTAACTGTTAAAGGGACTTCATGCCGACTTAACTACATGGTCGTCAATAAACTTTATATTTCAACCACGCATGCAGTGACCGTGAACAAAGCTTGTGAGGTGTCACGCAAGTACAACGACGCCCAAGCATACAACAGATGCAAATTTTTATTTATTTTTATCTACATAACCAAGTGCTTAATTGGTCCGTTAATAACGATGTTTCATATCATGTTAGACGTATTTCATATCACCACTTGTGGTCAATAGAATCAATTTTATCTCTTTCTTTTTAAAATTGTGCTGGATTGATAAACCTAACTCGTGTACAAAATTGTATAACTATGCGATAATGTAGCCAGGTAGAAGATATACAGAAGGATCAAATCTACTTCATATAATCTTTGTTTTTTTAGTTTAAGTTTACTGCTCTATTTAATTTTTTTATTCGTTTGATATAGAGATTACATTAAATGTTGACTGACGTACTTCTTAATCAAAGAGTAATTAATTTCTCTTTCCGACAAAATTAGGATTTTTATTACTATTTTTTAATTTGTAAGTATATCTTATTTCTAAAAGTAATAATTACTCAAATATTATTTTCTTTTGGTCATTTTTCCTATCAGTTCCAACAAATTGTTTTTACACTAAACAAACACATGCACAACACATTTAGCACTGTCCCTGCCGCACCCTGCAACCTGCTCTAAGACGAGCGATCCACTAACCCACTTTATGTCTAGTAATTAACACTTTAATTAGTCAGTTTGGGAAAGAATGATCGAATGTCATTGGTTAAAACTTAAAACCTACATCGGCTACATGTGAAGTAGCGATATTCAGAAGCTAATACTCAGCTGTTAAAAAATCGCATGGGTTAATTTGGAGCATATAAGTAGAACTTTATCCAAGAATATAATAACAGAGAGAATCTGCGAAGTATTGCGTCATACTTTGCTTCCTGGCTGCAGACATGTCTACAATATGGGAGCCTATTATAACAATATAAATCAAATCATAGTTATTTAGTAAGCGATCATGATCGAGCTGTAGCTTTGTACAAGAAGTGTGAACCATACTCTGGCAAATACTGTATATCAAACATATACAAATTATATACTCTAGTGATTACTGTACATAAACAATTCAACATATACTGATATACATACCCGGAACTGAGAAACCAATCCGGAAATGTATCCGGAAACGAGGGTATCAGATCCGGATATCACCTACGGATCAGTTAATTAATCTAGAAATGTCGATATACTAGAAAATGATTTTTTTATTTTTTGTACAAGATACCGGATAATGATTAGGATATCAATTTTATTGATTTCGGATAAGCCGAATCTGATTTGTAGATAATATAAACAAAAAACAATAAAAAAAAACAACAACAATTGCTAATAATTAGTGAATTAAAGTTCAAACTACTGTCAAAGAATTGATATATGGTAGTATATATTCCAATATGATATAAATATTGTCATAATCAATTAACTACAATATAATAAAAAGGCAACTTCATGGACAAAAATCAGACACATTTCGGAATACTAGATATCGAGAAATATGGATATTTGATCTAATCCTTATAAATCGGTTACAAAAATCCATTATGTTTTTCAATATAGAATATCTAATCATTTCGGTGACAAATGGGATATCTGGTCCATGAACACTTCTACGTGTAGACGGACCACCATCAAGGATCGTCGTCCCCCACATGGGGTTGATAAGAAAACCACCCCAAAGAAGTTTTGTGATATTGAAAGTGATGATAGTTATTGTGTTTTTTATCTCATTGATCACAAGGAATAACAATAACAACAACATGAGAAGGATTATACAAGAAATTAAAATGAAGGATGGGTCTAGGCAGCAAGAGGCGTGGAAAGGGAGAGTATGAGATGACCAACTCTATCAAAAGTCTAATTAAATTAATAGTTGAAGCCTTATCACTGAATATATCCCTAATACCCCCTCTCACGCGAGGCCTATGTACCCTCGAGTGTGATTGAGCACAAGATTGCACCACACCTTGTATTCAAATATTCCACTTTTTGGGAAAGGGGGCTCTCTGGAGCCGAACTTGACACCTCTTAATTTATCATGCTCTCATACCATATGAAATTACCAATTCAATCAAAACACACGTCGATGGCTAAAGCTCAATCAATATGCATGCCTAATAATGTGATAAGAATTCATGACAAAGCTGAGTTGAACAAGGACACGACATATGCAAGAGCTAGGGATATATTGAGTGTTAGATGAATATCTGAGGAGATAAAAACGCGTTGAACCCTCTAACTACTCAAAAACAGGAAGAAATCGTTTTATCTAAAATTTTGATTGGAATAGCCGTGGAAAATTGGTAATTGATTCGAACTCAAGTCATATTGGTCCATCATGCTCTTATATACTGTGTTATAGGATCTACGCAACCAAAAGTTAATGGTAGTTGGCTTCGCAACTCACTTTCACTTCATAAAATTTCTTCTAATAGAAAAAAGAAAACAACTTTTTCCTTAAGATACTTCTTTTTCTCCTTTAAAAATAACAGTACTCTTAATCTAACCTTATGAAAAGTCATCCCAACTCAAGTGGATAAAAATCTATGTATCTTGCTCTGCTAATATATTAATCTATAATTTATAATAAAATTATTAAAATGTGTTGCATTAATAGGAGTCTGTCACATAAGTATCTTACATGATATCCATTAACTTCGCCAACATTGGCAAATTCATGTTTCCCCTCTAAATTCATGTTTTTCCCCTATTTCACCTACTGTTATGTACCAATCAAGTACACATGATCACATGATCAGATATGTAATTGGCGCATTAATAATTTACGATCTCATGTTATAAACTTATTTTCTCTAAAAATTCGTGTATTGTACTGGATCAAACACTAGTTTAATGTGAGAACATGTTGGTACTCTACGACCTATTAACGTTCGTGAAAGTCAAATTGTTAGAAGTCATCATTTATAATTATGTACCTACACTTTCAAAATTATTATTCAGCCATACACCTTAATATGCAAACATATGAGATATCTTATAAACGGAGTAACATATCTACTCCACTTTGGTTTACGGTTTTGATCTTTGAAGTAGATTAGCATCCTACCGTATAGACACGATCCCAATTTTTTCTTTTTGTTCCCAAGATGTCCTCATCCACCTTATTTTACAATAATTGAATTGAGTTGTAGAATAATCTGGACCAAGCATAGTCCTTCGGCTCTCCGATCTCATAGTGGTACAATTTACAAGACGACGGAATTGTTCCAAAACAGTAAGCATAGTCCTTTGTCTCTCCTGCTATCAGGGGTGAACTGATCCTTAAAGTAGGGTCCTAACAAACGTGCCCGATTGTATAGTATGATGCCAGGAGTCCACATGTCAAGCTAGCTAAGCCACCATATACATTAATTTGATAATTTGATGATGTACGTTCGTGTATAGAACAAGCTAGCGAAGGAGCTTGTGTTGGTTGTGCACCAGAAATGTAGGACAGTCCTATATAGGTTAATGGAAGAGGTCTGGACCGTTTGGTGATTGGTAGGGAATATGAAAAGGAAGTGAAAGAAACTTTAAGGGAAACCTATCTGGCAATCTATCCATATTCATGTGCATTCATTAAAAACCAAATGTGTGTGAAAATAAAAGGTAAAGCTAAGGCAACCTCCTCTTAGGTAAGCTTCGAAAAGGAAAAGCTAAGGCATATATAGGCATGCTTCTTGTGCCTTAAGAGAGGGTCACCTCTTTTCCTCACTCTTACTTAAATATTTAGTCGAACTATATTCAATTATCCACAAATGTGTTCGATCAAATCGTCTAAATAAGGAACCATGGAAAATAGGGCACAAAATCATATAGAAATACGTAAATCAATTAGATGGTTTAGGTTTTGTGTCTTTGTGATATCCCATGAATTTTCAATTATCACTCTCCAAGTGGACCAAGTATCTAAACTTTTAGGGGAGTTTCCATTTTCTTGTATTAATTCATATATATTGGTGTAATTCTTTGCTTATGAAATATAAAAAATGAAAATAACTAGGTTCTTCGTATTGGGAATAGTGAAGTGCACTAAGCGACTACCATAAAAACATATGTTTAAGAAGAAAATGTCATGCTTAATGATTTAACATTTGCCTTTGAGATATATGATTCTTTGTCAAAAAAAGAAGAATTGCTTGTATGATAGCAAAGAGTACTTTAAATTGGCATAATAGACAAGATATATGGTTCTTGTAATCAAATTTTTGAGAAAAGTAATTTTTATTTCCAAATTTTTAATGATTTTCTTAACTGTGAGAAAAGACTTCAATATTCTTAAGTTATGAGTAATATCCTTAAACAAAATAAACCATACAACCAACTAAAGTAAAATATTCGATTCGGTTGATATGTACCAAAAAGATTTTCTACAAGATATCATATTAGAGCTCATTAAAGACAGAAAAAGGTCCTAAAACTTTTGCATAAACTTTTTTTATTTCAATTCAGCCATTTTGAAATATGCACACTTTCTCATAGCAAAGGCAAATAATAATATCTATACATATATTATTTAATCAAAAGGTATATAATTGAGTGATTTATGTGTCTAAGATTGGAAACTAACATAATTTTCTATATGTATAGACTAGATTTAAATTTCAAATAAGAATAGAAGTACCCGGCCTCCCTACATATTATCATACCTTCGCACCAAAAGAAAACTTATTATTATACCTTTCACACGTACTACGTAATTCGTACTATACTCATAAGAATTGATATTACGTGATGCTAATTCACAGCTTTAGTTGCATGTCGTACGCCTCTTTGACAAAGAAAAAACAGAGAAACACCCTTTTTGTTGTTGTTTCCAATTTGCTTATGTTTAAATGCTATTTGCATGGCAAGATTTGACTTTTGAAGGGAGCCTGAATTGCATGAGAACACTGAAGGTTTTGGCAGAGTAGCGATTAAGAACACATTTTGTTGTTGTTGACTTCTGAAAGGGCACACAGAGTGACATGCTAAATTTCATTTGTGCTGTTGAGTGTTGACTTTTGAAATGAGAACACATTTTCTTTTTGTTGTTCCAAAAGAGTGACAAAGTCCTAAAACAAAGAAATAATAGTAGTAAAATCTAATTATGTGGCAAATTCACTATTAATGCATCCTCTCTAAGACAAATATAAAAAATTTGATCAGGACTCGGAAGAATGAATATAACAATATAGGTGAGGCTACTAGAGACCTATAGTCTTCAACACCTTTGTTAGCTAATACATATGTAACGCGATTAGTTATATATGTTTCACACAAACTTACATGAAACTTTGTTAACCAAGCGTAAGGGTAATATTTTACTTTGTAACAAACTCACTTTCATAAATCATAAACTTGTAGAATCAAACTGTCATGTAGAGTTATAAAATGAACTTATATAATTTTTTAAAGGGGTAAAAAGGAGCTAAGTCGAGTATCAATATGTTCATGTTTATTTATTTATTATAGAACGAGCATTGGTCTAAATGAACTTTTCACGTTCAAGCTCGTTTGTTTATTTAACAAATGAGTATTAAACAAGTATTTATGAACATAACTATTTAAATTTTTATTTGACAAATACATAATCTAGATTAAACTATGACATGTAAGATAATTTAATGTTATAATAATCTTAATATGCAAAGTCAATGCTAATAAAGCAAAGTTAAAAAAAAAAATACCACCATAATCCATTACAAGTTACAACTACAATACGTCCAAGCCATGAAAGTATCGAAGTGTGTACTATATTTCGTAAACGAGCAGGGTTGGATCTAGCCTTTACAAAGGCTATGCAAGTGCATAGGGTAATATCAAACTGTCATGTAAATTTATTAAATAAGCATTTTTTTTTTTTGTGTTGCTCACAAATAGGTTTTGGCTAAATTTGTTCATAAGTGGTTCACGTTCATTCACGACATGGTACTCTATTGTCCATGTGAAACGTTTATATCTTAAGTGAAAGAAAAGAGATATCACTCACTCCATTCAAATTGACATGTTAATATTAGTGGCTTACATACTACTACACTAAACTTCATTTTTTGAGATGAATATATGAAGCTAGAAGGAAATAGTATGGACTTAAATTAATTAATGCACTTGATATATGATCAGTGTAAAATTTATATAAGTATAATGATAATTAAATTAAAGGGAACACAAGTTAGCTAACATGATGAAATTAAACATCATTTTCATCAACAAAAATAAGTCTCGGATATATCCACACTTCCTCATTATTTTATCAACATATCATGTGATGATGCGGCTTCTTTGCATGGTGGGAATTTGCGGCTCCCATGTAATTTTCTTGTAATTGAGGTTACTTTAACATAAACATGTTATATTGTTTATGATACTGTTCAAATTTTACCAACAAATTTTGACATACATTGTTTTAAAAGTAAAACCATAACATCCAAATCTTAATCAAGAATTTTTATTCAAAATTCAAAACTCAAATTACTATGTCACCCAAGGTTTATCAAGTAATTCAAAGTCATTTCAGTTCCACATATATTAATATATTTCTCAATATCTATATTTTCGTTACTAGAACTAAATTCTTGTATAGAGTCCTTTTATTAAGGGTTGCAAAATAGTCATTTTTCCTCTACGTCTCTTTTGAAGTCGATTATAGAGTGTCTTTTGACATGAAAATCCTAGATTGTCTTTTGACATAATTTATATAAATTTAACTTATAGATAGACAATTACATTTAAATAAATTTCTATACCGAAAACTTTGGTTATTGCTGGTGAGTCATACAATTGATCCAATAACATAAATTAGCAATTACTCCGTACTTATTGTGCCGGATCGAACAAATTTTGCTTTCGGAAATGTATTTACTAATTAAATAACTCGACTTAACGTAGCAAGTAGTCCATTTGGATAGAGAAAAATATTTAATGACTAGAAAGAAAGATTTGATCTCCCAATTAAGGACCAGGAATCTATTTACCCGCTTTTTTAATCCAGTGGATAAGGATTAAAGAGGAGCTCCTGCAATCAATGGGTAAATCAACACTGAAAAGTGAACAAATTTAATGCTCTTCGCTTACAGGTTCACCATCTGATTTGCAGTTTAGGACTCGTAGCCAGATGACCGGCATACGTACATATTTCTAGGATTTTTATGATACTAAGCAAAAGTAAGGTGAAAAATATATACCCTTGTTAAATTATTATAATGGTAGTCTTAATATCAGGTGAGACCGCATTTTTTAAACGAGGACATTTTAAAGTGGTCACTTGTTATTAAGTGGTCTCCTATTTTGATTGTTTATGAAAAAAAATCATTTTAACTCATTTTTGTTTTACTAAATCACTATCTTTTAAACTAATATGTATGTGTGTATGCGTGTGTTTCTTTTTTTAAATGTTCACATAAACCTAACTAAAAATGAGAGATTGCCATAGTTTGTTCGTCAAGAAATTAAAGTGCTTTGAAATTATGTGATACAACTCATATAAAATCAGGTAACATACTTTGTTTATCTCATTCATTTCTCATTATATTCCAATAAGGATGTTTGTTTTATTTATCAAATTTCCTTGCTAGTTAGGTATAAGGCAAGTAAGACGACCATATTACCCCATCTCTTCTCTCCATCGAGCCCTTTTCACCAATGAACATAGGCCAATAAACTGACAATTGTACTCTGGTCTAGGACGGTTCGGCCAATTACAAGACTTTCATGCGCTCCAAAACCGGACTAAAAATATTCAGATCGGAAACCGGATCCGGTATTCCATGGATCAAATAACAAACAGGACCAATAAATCCAATTTCAGTCCATATCCCTTTTTTGACATTTTACAGCCTAAACTTTCAAGTGACTGAAATAATTGATCGTATTGAGGATTAGATTTCCAAATTTCAATTTCTAATATTCAGGGGCATGTTTTACCAACCCTAGACCCTAGTTAATATTAATTGAAAAAGAGAATGTGAGGATTCGAACCTATAACAACCCCCAAACAAATTAAATATCAGCTAAAATAGTACTGTAATATCTTAGAAGCCTAGAAATGAATAATTGAGCTATCTAGCTCTTGAACTCGTACAAATCCTCTATTAAACTTCTAAGGTTATATTTGGCAAGGAATGACTCAAAATGTAACTAATAATTGAAAAGGCGTCTAAAATTTTACGGCGATTAGAAATTTGTAGTTATTTTATATAATATCATCAAATAACCTTAAAATTCAAGCTAATTAAAATTCTGGTCAAATACAACGATCTAGTCAACTTAGATGACTGAAATATCTTCCAAACAGACCTTACAGTAATTCCTAAGTCCTAACTGCCTATAATCACAATATTAATTGAACACACTTGACATGTAGTAATTACTAGTACAGCTTAGAGTACTAGTCTACCACACATAGGCCATTACGTCTCCTGTAAACCCCCAATCAACCTAGAAAGAGAGAGCATCAGAAAGTCTAGAAAGAGAAGAGCAGAGTAGAGAAGAGAGATAGAGCATCTGAGTGTGCATGCCAGCGAAGAAATTGAAGGATCAAAGCTTTCTCTGAGTCAAAGCTGGCATTTTTTATGCTCATATAAATAAACAAAAAAACACTAATTTATGCTCCTACTAATACAACACACATACACCTCATTCATTTATTTGTTTCCTCTCTTTCTTTTATTTTACCCCCCCCCCCCCTTCAAAATCTAATCCATTTCTTTCTTCATATATATATATATACTCCCCACATTCTCCCATTTTCTTCCCTTTGAGTGGAGATTCTTTATTAATGTGGTGGTGTCTTCTTTTCTAGTGAGATAAAATTAAAAAGAGTGTGTGAGATAAAAATGGTTGATCAGTCATATGCATACATGGCTACTTCTTCTACCTCCTCTTCTTCAACTTCTCCTTCTCATCTCCCTTCTTCTGAAAAGAAGCATTGGTGGTTAAGCACTAAAAAGGTCTAATCTTTGTTCACTAGCTCATCTTATATTGTCTTCTTTGTAATGTGTATTACTCAAAAATCATGCATTTTGAGTTGCATTGCTCAAAAATCCAAAAAATTTGATCTTAAACTTCATGAGATGAAAAACCAAGTTCCTTTGTATTGGGCTTGCATAAATTTGCCTTTTCTATAATGGGTATTTCTCAAAATATGAAATTTTTTCAAGTTCTATTTATTTTTTGTTTCCTTTATTGGCAAAAATCCAAAATATTTGATCTAAAACTTCATGAGAAGAAAATTCAAGTCTTTGTATTGGGCTAGCATTAATCTTGTTCTCTATAATGTTTCTTTCTTCTCATCAAAAATCAAAATTTATGAGTTTAATGTCTTATAATTAGTGTTCATTATAATGGGTATTTCTCAAAATTATTTTTTTTGAGCTCATTACTAATTTCTCAAGCATGTCATATTTTACTTCATTGCAAAAAATGTCAACTTGATCTCAAATTTGACTTTTTTTTACATGGACAAGCTTAAATTTATGTTCATTATATTGACTACTTCTCAAAATCCAATCTTTTTGAGTTTATCACTAATTACTCAAGCATTTCATATTTTGCTTCATTAGTCAAAAATCCTAACTTTGATCTAAAACTCCATCAAAATTCCAACTTTTACAATGTGCAAGCATAAATTTATGTTCTTTATATTGGGTATGAATCAAAGATCAAAACTTTATCTTAATTCAACAATGTATACTAAAATTTTCATTGGTTTATATTACAGATGGTGGACAAATATGTAAAAGATGCCCGAGTCATGATCTCAACTCGGGAGCCAGCAGAGATCAACTCAGCACTGAGTCTACTCGACTCGGCACTGACTCACTCACCTCGCTACGAACTCGCTCTCGAACTCAGAGCAAGATGTCTCCTTTTCTTACATAGATACAAGGATGTTGCTGACATGTTGCAAGATTACATACCGAGTTACAAGATGGCTAATTATAACTCGGATGACTCGTCCGGGTCAGCGTCTGATAACTCGTCGCAAACCTTGTCTAGGGAGCGAGTTAAGTTGTTGGCGAGTCATGGTAACTCGGAGTGTGACTCACCGAGTTGTGATTACCCTTCTTTCAAGTGTTTCTCTGTTTCTGACCTTAAGAAGAAAGTGCTCTCTGGGTTTTATAAGCACTGTGATAAAGAAGGCCAATGGAGGTAATATAATCATTTTGTTATAATGGTTATAATTCAATTTTCATGTTTTTGTTAAATTTTTAGCTCAAAGTTCATAGCTTTACTAATAATTAGCTATGATGTTGTATTGTTGTATTTTAAAGTGTTGAAATTTTGTTGTTATTCTTGCATTTTTAGCTGAAAGTTCTAACATTGGTAAGTTTAAGTATGGAAATGAGATTAAAATGTTGAAATTAGGATGCCATTGTTGCATATTTAGCTCAAAGATCAAGACTTTAATAAAATTTAGTCATAAAATGTCATTTTGGAATTTGAGTTGTTTTTGTTACATTTTTTAGCTAAGAGTTCATACTTCATACAATCTAATTTTCTTACATGGAAATAAGATTAATAATGTTGCAATTTTAGCTCAAAGATTAGAAATTACTCATGTTTATATAATTTAGAATATTTTTGTTGTTGTTATTCTTTTAGCTAAAAGTTCAAACATTGCTAACTTAAGTTATGGAGATGAGATTAAAAAATTGATGCCAATGTTACATATTGTAGCTCAAAGTTCAAAACTTTACAAAATCTAAGTAAGGAAATATAATATAATGTTCCCATTAACCGAAAGGAAACATGATCTTGTGCATTACGCTAGTAGTATTATGCCCACCACCGTCACTCTGTTTTTTATGCTCTTCGATCTCATACAAACTCTTCCCTATAAGTTAAAAAATTGTACCTTTTTCTGTTTTTATTCTCATAAACAATTGTGGTAAATTTTACCCCGAGTCACCACCGAGTTGACTCAGTTGACTCATCCTTGAATGTCATTTATGTCTAATTGTGCATACTAATGTGACATGTTTGCTAAATGTGAATTTCTAAGTATGTGATTTTGTTCGAGTTGGAACGGGTTGACTCAGTGAGTTGGTTTGTGTACAGGTATTTGGTGTTAGGACAAGCATGCTGCCATTTGGGATTGATGGAGGATGCAATGGTGCTACTACAACACGGCAAACGGTTAGCGTCCGCGGCAAAGCGCCGTGAGAGCATATGTTGGTCCGACGACAGTTTCTCGTTCTCAGTAGACTCGGAGGTAAACTCCGAGTCCTTGGTTGTCAATTGCCGCCAACCATTAACGGAAGCAGAGTCGATTGCTCACCTTCTCGCCCACATTAAGCTTCTCCTTCGTCGTCGTGCGGCTGCATTGGCGGCATTGGATGCTGGGTTGTACTCCGAGTCAATTCGTCACTTTTCAAAGATTCTAGATGGCCGCCGCCCGGCTCCACAGGCATTCTTGGCTGAGTGTTATCTCCACCGGTCTGCTGCTTATAAATCTGCCGGTCGAATTGCGGACTCTATTGCTGATTTGAACCGGACCCTTGCATTGGACCAGAACTCGACCGGAGCACTCCAAGCGCGAGCTGGTTTATATGAACTTATTGGGTGTATCACAGATGCTGTTCATGATCTAGAGCATGTGAAGTTGATATACAATTCTATTCTAAGGGACCGTAAACCACCTGGTCCAGCATGGAAGCCGAGGGCAGTACCCTACAGGGAAATACCCGGCCGGCTTGTAACTTTGGGTTCGAAGATTCAGCAGTTGAAGCAAAGAATTGCAATGGGAGAAACAGGCAATGTGGATTACTATGGATTGATTGGATTAGGGCGTGGCTGTTCAAGGTCCGAATTAGACCGAGCTCATTTGTTGTTGGTTTTAAAGCATAAACCCGAGAAATCAATTAGTTTCATAGACCGGTGTGAGTTTGCTGATGAGAAAGACTTTGATTCCATCAAGGACCGAGCTAGAATGTCAGCAGTTTTGTTATACCGCCTTATTCAAAAAGGTTATGCCAATGTATTGCACACCATTGCGGAAGAAGAGGCCGCGGAGAAGGAGCGCAAGAAGTCTGCATTGTCCCTACAACAAGCCCAAGCTCAACACCAACTCCAACTCGAAATGCAACAACAAAGAGTACAAGTCAATGAGGCCGAGGCTGAGTCCAGGCCTTGTCCCGGGTTACTCGTCGATGTTGATCAACCTGACAAGATGCCCGATTTTGAGTTCAATAACAACCACAATAACAACGACGACAATGTGGGATCATTCCCATTCCAAGGTGTATTTTGCCGGGACTTAGCCGCTGTTGGAAGTTTGCTATCTCAAGCTGGATTCAACAGACCTATCACAGTCAAGTATGAAGCATTGAGTTGCTAACAAGGAGGATGGTACAAAAAATGTAGGGCTGGTTATGCAAAAGAAGTGGAAATGTCGGGGGGTTCTGGTTCGAATTCTCGAAACATGTGGGGGGTCAAAAATAAATTTTGAAGCTTAATGTGGAATTATGAGTACCGGCAGTGGGGATAAAATGTCATTAAGTTTGGGTGTTACTTCTATGTACAGAGGATGAAAAGAAGAAAAAAAAAGGGGGTGATTGAATGAGCTGCCGGAAAATTTTGCTACCTTGATCAATGTTTAGGTTGTACAGACTTTTGTTTCAATGAATTCAACTTTTCTTTTCACCATCTTAGTATTGTTAATGAATGCAAGTACTGCAACAATGAACGAGTTCCTACTTTTGACCTCTCATCATGAACTTGAACATTATACCACCCCTAAGGTCCTAAGCTCAACTATCATATTTGTCACTGTGGTCCATTACTCCATAGTAGTACTAACGAATTTACAACAAATGTGGTATGTCCTGAAGATGGTTCTGAATGCAGTTGTAACTGTGTAGATTTTAGTGTTCAAGTTTACATTAGGGACTATGTAATGATGATAGTGTTCAATTGAATTTGGCATGCGCTAAAGTTAGTAGCTGACGAATTAGGTATTGAATCATTAACAATTCCTTCCATACCAAAATAAAAAGCCAACAGATCATGTGTACAAAATAAGGAGTACATACTACATACATGGGTAAAATGTGGGTCAATTTAATGAAATTTGGTTGAAAAAGTAGTTGGAAAAAAGAAGATAAAAAAACTTGTGAATTTGCTTTTATATTGTCCATTTTGGCAAATCTCATTCATGGCTTTTTTGGTTGTATCATTAATATCTCTTTGTTGACGTGCTGCTTTATAACTTTACCAAAACTTTGCTCATGAAACCTGACATTCCGCTAGATCTCATTTATTTCATCTAGTATTTTTTTGGGTACTAGAAATATCATTTCATCTGACCAATTAGAAGCTTTGGATTCTTGTATTATGAAGACTAGTAGATTTTTGAATTTTGGCGGGTACCTACTACCTAGGGATGGATATTTGTTAAGTTTTGTCATAAGAGTAACATTTAATTATAGGTACAGAAGGTCACTGTTTTCTCACCTTGCATGAAAAAGAAAGGTGGTGCGTGTTTCGCTGGCCTGATAACAACAAAGGATGGGTCTAATCACACTCTCATTTGCAGCTAAGAAAAGCTGTACTGGATTCCGAAAGGAGAGAAAATGAGAGCATTTTTTTTTGGCTTTGGTAGGGTTGGTCATTGACTCATTGATGTAGTTGGACATGGAAGATTAGGAGTTGATGCTTGTATTTCACAAAATACCCTTCATTTGCAATCAATATTTATTAGGAATTGAGAAGATGCAATTCTTTTTTCCATTTTCGTTCAAACAAGAGTTATAACTAAAAGGGCACATTTTGCCAAAGAACTTACCAACCGAGTTAGTTGTAATCTAAATAATAGAGAATCTCCAAAGTAAGTCCAAAAACAATAAAATGATAATACACCGATCATGGAGTTTTTAAGTAACAAATAAAGATATATATA
>CAAKMY010040309.1:0-13484 GCA_901111285.1 Corrigiola litoralis
TGTTTGCTCGTAGTTAGTTCATCGTTGATCCGCACGCTTTCCGCACAACAATAACATCTTGAAGAGTGCTAAAACTGGCTGCTGCAATATAGTAAATTACAACAGAACATAAGGAGTTTTATTGTTCATTAGACCTGGAATTGAGTTTTACTTTTAACAAGCTTATATAATTGCAGTCAGCTGCTTCATTCTCAGAATTTTACTGGCACTTGCCTATTCTTTTAGTGGACATTGGACTGAGGGCAAGGTATTTTTGTCATTTGCGTTCCTTTTACTTATGGGGGAAACTTCCTAAGCTTTCCTTTTCAGGGGATCCTTTTTATTTTTGGGCTCTCATAGCAAGGTTAGGTCTGTTCTAAGAAATATTCCAGTTTGATTTGTCATTTGTATAACTACATAAATCTAGACAAAATGGTTGATCGTTCAAGCAGTAGTGGTAAGAAAAACAAGAATGAAAATTTCCAGCCAGGGTAGGATAGCAGAACCAGGATATTTTGCCAAGTAGGAACCATACCGGAGTCCCTTTGACAACAGTAGATACATGAGCCGGGATGAAGCCTTCCTTATCCGGAATTGGTGCAAGTCGCGATAGTCCAAAGTCAGCAACCTTTGCCATAAACTTGGAGTCCAGTAAGATGTTGGTGGCCTTAATATCTCGGTGGAATATTGGTGGATCAGCTTCAGTATGCAGGTAGAGGATCCCCTTGGCAGAACCCAATGCGATTCTCAATCTTGATTCAAAACTGAGAGCTTGTTTAGATGTTACTATTATACACCAAAAATACAAACGTGCTCCCATTAACAAGACGATTTTAGGATCCATGAAATAAGTAAAATTTTATGTCACTCACGATATAATAAAAAGAATAATGCGAAGAGCATTGTAGAATTTTCAAAAAGTAGAAATGAGTTAAGAAATGACCAGCGATACCTGAGATATGATCTCTTAAAGTCCCATTTGGCATAAATTCATAAACCAGCATCTGCATCAACAAGCACCAGCATTAATCAGCTTCAACTGCCATTTTAGCATACAAGTCCAAACTAGAATTCCATCTCTGGCATCACCACCATGAAAAATTGTTCACAAAGATTACACCCCAACGTTTTCTCAATCAGATCATAAGTATGCAGCCATCTGCCTTGTGTTGACAATTTTACACAATTCTTAAATGTTGGACTTGAGTTTCTACTTCTTTAGTTCTTAAAATAAGTAATAAAGTAGGTGCATTGGAGCGATCCTACACCTTTGCATGGCCATTCCAATAGAAAAGAACTCAAAACAAACTGAAAACCACGAAAGCAAGATGTTCAAAAACCACCTGCTTTTCTAATCTATAAAGATCTGTCATCAGCTGTATCCTAGTTTCCTGCTAATCTAACAACAACATCAGCTGTTTAAAGAGAACTCAAGCACCCCACTCCGTGAAACCTCCACTACTCTACGTTTCCCCGCACTTAACAAAAATGAATGATAATGAAAAATGACCAACGCTGAATAAATAAAAAATTATTATGGTAAAAAATTGTGCAGTTCAGAGTCAAGTGGTTGTTAATTTCGTTTGCATAGTGACGAAATTTGTTCAAAACTGTTGTCAGTAGTATCCTACTTTAGTGATAAGCATCATCCACTCTTTAAAGAGAACTCATGAACCGCGACTCCTTTTACCTTCCACTCTTCCCCCACGCTAAAGAAAAATGAATAACAATAACTGAACAAGGGATAAATTTTGCCAGACAATTGTGCAGTTAGTGGTTATGCTGGCTGGTGAAATAGTTCAAATAGTAAAAGAGGCCAGGGAGAATCATTATTGGATGGAAAAAATAGTAAGCATACCCAAGATAGACATATGATTTTAATTGGTATAACCCAATTAGTCTAAGACAGTACTGCAACCAAGTTTGATTCTATATTGCGCCTTTTGCTTGTAGTAGCAAATCTTTAGTAAATCCACCCGTGCCTTGGCTTCTCTAATCTTAGTGCTAAAGTTTCATATATTCTTGGACACAACTTCATGAATGATTAGTTTGACCAATACAATTACGGAAGATCATTCACTCTAATATATTTCCAAGTATTGTACTAATGAAAAAATGGTGGGAGTATATATTATCCATCTACTGGAATCCATTACTATTCTGATATAGATTATGGGAGAACCCATCTCAAAAGCTAACTCAAGTGGTGAAGGAGCCCATGATCTATATGAATTCTACACAAGTCCCTCATATGACCGATGTGGGACTCAAGTCCCATACCTTTCAAGGGGTCAAAACATATTAAAAGCAGCAAGAATTCGGCTAACTAAGAAACTCAAATTACCTGTTCACCTTCTTCGTCACAATAGCCGAGCAAAGCAACAAGATTCCGATGATGTAACCTCGATAGTAACTCTATTTCCGTACAAAACTCTTTCTGGCCCTGCAGTGATCCCTCTTGTGCACGTTTTATAGCCACTACCGTGCCGTCATCAAGAATACCTTTATACACCTTTCCATAGCCTCCTTGCCCCACTTGTGCAGAGTCAGAAAAGTTGTTTGTAGAAAGTGCCAATTCTCCGTAGGATAGTCCCTTCAACCCATCAATTTTGATGGGGATTCTTGACACTGCTTAACCATGTGTACAGACAATGTTATGGAGGCAAATAATAGGAATCTAGAGTAGAAAAATAATATGAAACATCAAGAACGTCAAATGATGATCCCACACTAGCAGGTCCTGGACAGCGGTGGTATAACTCGAAGATGTGATACTATGATTTAGTTGAATTGACTCTAGATAAAAAAAAATATAGGTGGTTTCCGAGTACTACTGTGTACTGTCTTAATTTTTGAAAAGGCTCATAGAGTCACAGATCAAAACAACAACAATAACAACACTCAGTAGAAATCCTCCTTCCATATTACGCATTACTAAAAGCAGCTGCTGGGGTTAGATTGCAGCTTTAGTGTCCGTGTCAAGACAAAGCAGCAAATTCCCTATTAGAACCGCCGAGACACATGATCATAGTTAATAGAGTAAATTAAGGAATATAGAATATATTTGGGTGGTAATACTAGAAAAGACATTATGTGATACACATATAAAAAATTTGAGCAGCAATTTTTCTATTAGGAGTTGATCTCTAGTTATACCTTTCTTGTAGGGGTAATATTGTGCTCCTATATATATATGTACTCTCATATCATTATTGACACGAAAGAACGAATGAATAATATGAACCATATGAATTCTATCAATAGTCTTGCCGAAATTAGACTTGCTCTTGCAACTAGAGACTTCATTAATCTAGGACTACAACAAAACATCACTAAAAGAAACCAAAGGAACGCATGAGCCAGGAAGAGGTCACACAATCTACAAACTTATACTGATCCCTGTTATATGAGAAAAAGCAGGCAGAAAACAATATCATGCAGATATTTATATTCTTTACTGGTACTCACCTTGACTACGTTTTGAACCCCGTTGGTTCTTCCTTAGACATATTCTGTAAATAAGAAGGGATACAACTGTCGATAAGGTGACTGCAACAGCTATAGTCCCCAGAACTATGCCAGCAATAGCTCCCTTGCTTAAGCCAGAGGTTGAAGAAATTGCAAAGTCTGCAGTACGGTGTCATAAAATTTCATGAATCTGGTGCAACAATAACACAACTAACTATGGAGAATAATTGTAATATTAAGGCTAAGCTCTACCTTCTGAGCATGCACAAATCAATTTTTTCTTTTCGGAATAAAGTATATTATAAGTTTCACTTGTTCTGGGCTTTAAGCATAGACTAAAATGGCGGCTACGTTGGTAAGAAAGAGTTGCTAGAAGACTAACTTGATGCAGTACAACAAACATTTATGACACTCCACAGTCCACAAGATTCATCGTTAACTAAATTTATTGTTATTTTATGGCATATGAAATAGAATATAACAGAGGAGATCAACTACATAATATAAAAAGGACAGTAACTCTTCAAAAAAGTGATAAAAAGTATCCTGTTAGACTTGCCTTCCTTATAAGGATCTAAGAGAGTGAAACCAAGCAGTTCATAAGGTCCAAAAGTATTATTATCTGGAATCTGCCATCCTGTAAACATTTCCAAGATACGGCGAACCTCACTTTTATTGAACAGATGCGAGTCGTTGACAACACTATATGGAGGAAATAGTTTTAAATTCATCTGCAGCCGGGGACCCTCTTGCCACATGAAGGAATCAAGGTCTAGCTGGTAATTATATAAGCTGAGACCAGATGACAGGTAAACCTCAAATCCATTTAAATATGGTAGAAAATCCACAAATCCAGGACTTTTCAAACGGTATCCAACGAGCAATGGTGCAGCACAGACACAAGGCACTGGATATTCAGGGGCATATTCATAAGACGGTGGACATGCTTGACTAGGACAGACAAAAGTAACATTTGTAGGGTTTTCATTGCTAATTGCATCTTGGTTAGAGCCACAAAACTGTAAATAGTTCGAACTTGAGCACAAAGGATTCCCGTGAAGCCTGGACATGCAACAAAGAAAAAAAGAACATTGTAATAAAGGTATTGAATTGTCTTTCTGCATTATTTCTAAAGATGAAGTTTAGAATTTACAGAAGGGTCACATTCGGCGAAATGTTTAGTCTGCCAGAGACATTGGACAGCAGATTATTCTGAAAGTCCCTGCAATGTTCAAAACAGACATGTTGCTCAGAAAGAACTCAGAAATGATGCTCATGCATGAGTGTCAAAGAACCGAAATAAAGAAAATAAAACACCTGACAAAAGCAGTGCCATGAAGATATGGAATGATGCACTGGAATTCGCATAATCAGTATGCTACTGTCGTTAGCACATGATAGCACAAGAGTAAAGTCTACTGTAGATTATGCTTTTATGACTCATGACTTACAAAACTAGTTTCTTGGCTCCATCTGAAGATCTCTTTTGCCAAATTGTCGAAGGAAGAGACCCGTTCAATCTATTATTAGCTAGGGATCTGCAAACAGAGAACGAGTTACAAAAGCTTGTTGCTCAGTTTGCTAAATAGTCAAAACCTATTGAGCACTACATGACATTTAAATAGTTTGAACTCAAGTTCATTTTATGACTAAAATGGTGAACAAGGAAAGAAAGAACCGGTACTTACAGCTTCTGGAGGTTAGGAAGCCCTGAAAAGTTGGCAGGTACATTTCCAGTGAGACTGTTGTTTGACAATATGCTGCCAAGTTTAAGAGTTTTATGTCAAAGGCAGGAAATAATCTCTTCAACATGACGATTTGATCAACATAATGTATGTGCCTCTACCAAAAGAACCGAAGCTTACATAGTTGTGATACTATCTGAAAGCTTGTCAGGTGGTATAGATCCATTTAACTGATTCGAACTGAGATCTCTGAAATTCCGAGAAAATTGAACTTAAGACAGGAAGGCTATATTTGCAAGTAGAAAACAACCTGTCATGCGACCACATTCCTAAAACCGGAATGAAGTCTCAAGTCTTTATAGAAACACATAAAGCATGCCTAAGAAATAAAGAATGAAACTGAAGTCCACAGATCTTAGCTTCAGGAAGTAGGCAGAAGTTGTGGCTTACAGATAACCGAGGTGTGGTATTCTGCTTAGGTCAGGAATTGGTCCTTGCAGTCCACAGTTCCTAAGACTCCTGACAGAGTCAAGGAATAAGCATAAATAAGCGTGCCTTAATCATAAGTCGATTCATAACTTATTGGATGGTAAAAAAAATAAAAAAAGGAAAAATCTTCATATGGCTGTCTACAGGGAGAACATCCAATGGTCTCTTCATATTTATAAGTAATTTTTAAACGATAGCAATCTTCCATGTCATCCATGCTGCTATTTTTCTCAAACAACCAAGATATAATCGGCAGAGAAAACCAAAAATGACATAACAAACTTATGTAACAACAGCTTCTTCACAAGGGCATGTAATAGAATATAGAAAAAATAAGAAGACAACTTCCTGCACCCTTTATAAAACTAATACTTTAAGCAAGCATTTAATCATTAATCATTAAGTACTAATAAGTTTTTATAATGAGAGACGAAACAAGAACTTACATTTTTAATAATTTTGACATATTACCGTAGCTTGGAGGAATTGTAGTCCCGTCGAAGTGGTTGTTATCAAGTTGACTGCAATATGGAGTAAATGAAATAACAAGGATTACCATAACAAGTACAAAAAACCCAACCCTTTCAACAACAGATTCATATTCAAAAGCTTGAATGACAGATCAATTATTTTTCTCTATGTTCTCAATTTCTCATGTGGAAATCCAAATGTTGCAGATGGAAGTCACCATACATGAGTGCCCACCGCCAGCTAACTGACTGTCTCTAGCTTCAAATAATGGAAAGGCAACCCAACCCACAGCAAAACCAGCCAAAGGCTGGAAACTGAGCATTGCACCCTGAAGAGGGGAAGCTGACAATTTCTGTTCCAAACAACCAAGATGTTGAGGGAGGTGGGATTCAAACCCCCAATCTTAAGGCCAGGAGGTGGAATCTTGGAGATCAATCGCTGAGCTCCAAAGTCCCATCTACTAGGGGGGTAGCTATTAATGATATTTCTTTTCTGGGGTTACATGCAACAAGTTTGTTCATGTCTAGAAAGCAAAGAAAAAGAATATCAGGCGAAAGGATAGGCCTTGAGCCCCTTTATCACAGAAGAATCCTCTCTATCCGTCCTAGGGGATTATGGAGGTTGGTAATTTGGTATACTATAGAAGTCTCATGACCCTTCACCTTGGAACTTTTTACAAGTATAGTTGAATAACTAACAAGTCTTTTTTAAAAATTTCATAGAGTGCTTAACTTCAAATTGTTTATATATTTCTTGAACACTATCAGGTTTTTGGAGTGATTTAGAGTTAAGAGTAAATTGACAGTGCTTCTTTGGCATGATATTTTGTATAATAATCAACTTATCGAGGTTTGAATCCAAATGTTTCTATGAATACTTCCTTACAATGAGCTGAACAATGTGGTATCCTGAAGAAGAAGATTTTTTTTAATAGGAGCCTTTTCTCTGTAGTGCCTCCATATCAGAAGAGAACAAGAAACTTACAGTATAAGCAAATTTGGCAATTCAGAGAACTCAGGCGGAAGATGTCCTGAAAGATTGTTATTGTCAAGCAGACTGCATAAAACATTTTGTTAGACGATGGGTGGAAAGAAAAAAATCTTATATGGAATGAAAAATTGATATGTAATAGAGCACTGAAATCTGGGATAACTTACAAGTGAACCAGGCTGGGCAGTCTCGAAAGTTCACGAGGAATTTGACCACTGATAGAATTGTTGTTCATATGGCTGGCCATAGGGGAGGACATCCCATAAGATGTAATTACACAAAACCTGGTGAAAGGCGCAGAAAGAAAAGGCTACACAATAATGAACAAGCTACACAATAGCAGGAATGCACTTACAAATGCTTTGTTTTGTTCAAGTTAGCAAATGACTTAGGTAGCTCCCCTGATATTTGGTTCTGATCAATTTGTATCCTGTTGAGATTAGGAAGATAACCAAGCTCTTCTGGTAAAGGGCCTGTCAATCGATTTCCATTCAAGAGCCTAGAAAACCCATAAAAGATAAGCGATTGAATTAGAAAAAAAAATTCCAGTTGCAAAGTCCAGACGAACTTTGGTGTTGGTGTAGATCAGAAATTAAAGGTTAAATAACTTGCACTTGCAGTTGGTACTAATTGGTATTGCTGATGGATACAAAGTAGAAAAAGAGATGTATAGACTGAAGTCAGAATGAGAAATAGAATAGCTTACAAAAGTTCCAAAGATGTTATGTTGCCTATCTCCTTTGGTATGCTCCCACTCATCTTATTCCACATAAAGTCCCTTGCGGAAACCAAAACCATAAAGCAAGCATTAAACAATAGAGGTACATGCAGCCCTCTCTATCATGTACAAACCAAGTACTAGAAAGATGCTTTTGGTACACAGCTTAAAGAACATATCAGACTGTTCAGCTTACTAACAGAATTTTCAAGTAAGATAAGCGACCAAGTTCAGGTGACAAAGTTCCAGATAGGTTCAAACTCAGGAGATCTCTGCAATGAAAAAGAAAAGAAGTTATTGGCTTTGAAACTACCATAAGAAACTATCAAAATGCTGTTTAATGTTCTATGTGAAGCCGTCAGTATAAAAGTTAATTGTTTCGACCTACTGGTAATTGACTCCTCTCAAAGTGCCTGAGTAAGATACAGATGCATTGCCATAGATTGACCTTTCAGAAGCAGTTTTACCCAATAAGCAGACAAATTGGACCTATGTAGAGACTTTCCTATATTGTTCCACAATCCTCATAGGCTTATGCATCAATGTTATCATACTCAGCATTCATTTTTTACAAACGGACAGTCTTATTCCACAATGCTTCTTAGACTTTACAGAACCACATGTAGTGGGCAATTAAGTCTTATTTCCTTTCAATTGATAAAGGGACAGCATATCTACCTCTAGCAACAACATAATATTGACTGTGAAAATACCTACCAAATAGAAACAGTGAGTATATAGCCATTGGCATCCACTTAAGGCTGACAAAACAAGGCATTCCTTTCTTTGACAAAAGCTCAGGTTCATGAATGAGCACATGCAATGCATGCTAGTATTGCTTTGTATAGAAGTATAAATATATACAAAGAGGCTTACAATTCTTGTATATGCAAGTAGCCATCCTTCAGTGTATGGTTGTAACACACAATCCCAGTCCAATTAGATGTGCACGGATCTCCATGCCTCCAATTGCTTAATTTCTTAAGTGGGTCCTCCAAGTTTTCTTTAACAGCTTTTAATGCGTTGACTGCACACAATAAAAAGAAGACATTAGTAAACAAACCCCGAGTACAGTTTCAGAAGACAACAACATTATGTAATGTAAAGTGATCTGCTCCAAGATGCATCGTATCCCTTGCATTTAAGACCAGAAAATGTTGCTTGAATCTTAAGTGCATAAATTATTTAAATCCGAAGTCAAGTAGACTCAAAAAGTTAGATATGTGGAAGACTAGGACAGTGGCATTCACATATGATGAACTCCTCTGCAGCGTCCCACAATCCCTCAAACCCTCTTTGTATTGCTAGAGAAGTGCAGTATGAACAAAATAATTGAAACCTGAATAGGCACAGGTAACAAGAAGGAAAACTCGAACTAATAGGGGTCAAGAGAAAAGAACATAGCATAAAGTGAGCAAGGGACCACAGGAGTTTAGCGAACACTCTACTACGAGAGTGGACCAACAACTCAGGGTCAAAGACCAAGTGCTTCAATTACTAATGTTTATTGTTCAATATGCCCATTCCTTACGGTAGATATCATAAAATTACATGTCTGATGAATATAGAGTCCAATAATTGTAGTTTAATGTTGCATACTTATCCATATCTCTCAATGATCAAGTGCTTCAATTACTAATGTTCATTGTTCAATATAGGGACACGGCCAACTGCCAATGCATTCGCCATTAGTTGGCATCATCTTTTTCTTTCAACATGGAAGGCTGAAGAAACTAAGGAAACAAAAGCAGAACCCTCATTATAAGTAGAAAACACCAACACAAGAACAGAAACCAGATCTAACCCCCCGCCCCTTTCCAACCAGGGTCATCAAGCAGATAAAGATGCATGGTCAACCCAACAACTCGTTTGTATCACTTAAGCCACTTCTTATCTATTTTGAACCAAAGTTAACTGGCCTTAGTTGAGTTTCTGCAATCTAATGCTTGCGTCAGTTTTTGCCTTCCAAAAAGTTTTGCTCTGTAGGGTTGGTAGGTAAAGCAGGCACTACGCATCCCACTATCAGCAGGTGTAACTTGTGACATTGTAGTGTGTTCGCATGGACTCCCCACAGTCACACATGTACTAAATCAAATCAAGTAAAGGACCTAAGGCCACCTGAAGTGTGCTAAGGGGTTTTTTCACTTTCTACCTTCAATTATCCAATGGAAGTGTGGAACCTTTAAGATGGGTGCATATATAGAGAAGCATTGCAAAAGCTGGGTGCTTATTTGACGTTTTTCTACCTTCAATGCTTATTAACAAAACATGAATTTGGGAGTGTTAATCACAGAACTATTTTGTCTATCAGATGCTTTATTCAGAAGACTGTAGATGATTCTTAAGGGACAATGCTAACTACTGATTAGGTTATGCACATTTTGGGTATAGATCATTATCCTTCGCAGTATCTGAGAATAGGAAGCATACCTTCTAAACTAAAAAGTTCAATTAAAGAACTCCAACCAAAATGCTAGTTACTCAACAACATTCCTTTTCTACTCCTCATTGTAAAAGTAGAGTGGCATCCTCTCAAGAGTCCCAGTTGTGGAAGTGAAGGGAGTGCTATTCTCCAAACTCTAAATAACAAGCAAGACTACATATTACGTCCAATAAAAAAAAAAAAAAAAAACCACCAAACAATCTAATGAACCTCAAAGTGTACTGGCTACAGGCCCTTTAGCTAACATATAACAGCAACACCATAATGCTATCACTATGGTTTCACTAGTTGACGGATAAAGACACAACCTGTACAGGCTCAACACCATCTAAGCTAGTTGACATCTATAATGTCCAAATTACCACTCGTTTACTATAGATGGCTTATTATCGGCATCATGTCTAATCAACAAGACTTCCACTTTCCAGAAAACAGTTCAATTACTGTAATCACAAAAAAATTCCCCTAGTATACTCAGTAACATAATATATACAAGTATACAAGTGGCGGAGCCCGCTAGTCACTACCCCAAATTTATAAAATTTGATAGAAAAATGGTAGAATATGATTAAAAAAAAAAACATTGGTAGAAAAGATAGAAAATTAGAGCAAAAATAATACTCCAATATACATCCCGCTCTATGTAAGGTCTAGGGAAGTCCAAGATGCACGCAACCTCACCCCTAACTGATCTCAAATGACTAGTAGAGAGGTTGTTTCCAAAAGACTGTACTTTATATCACTCACTAACATAATATATTATACATAGATTAACAAATAGCAATAAAAAAACAAATAGCAAAAGACAGAGAATTAAGCAGACCTTCATCAGGATGAGTAAGCTGAGCTCGAGCTCCAATGGACAGACACACATAAACTACCAACAACAAGAACATCATAACACTTGATCTTGGACGTGCCCACCTCCTCATTTTTTCCCTTTAGCACTCCAGTGTCCTCCCACAAATGATGATAAACTTTGCAGCAGGTAAAAAGCTGATCAAATTATATCATATCTTATGATAGTGTAAACACATATGCATGGTTCGTTACATAATACTATATATATAAAGTTTGGACCCGCCACAATATTCCCACCTTCCCACCTTCCCATTGAAGTAAGACAGGAAAATAAATATGGTGATGTTGCATGCTAGCTTTGAGGTTGACCCAGTCATTACCATGACTAATATCATATGCATGCTTATAAATTATTATGTTTTCAACTGCGCACATCGTAATTTTTCAAGTTTCATCAACTCTAGCTAAACTAAACTAAACTATATAAGTACTCCATGTCTTTAGTTACTAGAAGTTGTTTAGTTGAATACTTGTAAAGTTGGTGTAACATAAAACACATTATCGCTTTTATAAGTTTGGAAGATATAGGAGTATGTTTAGACCTCTCAAGCGGGTCGGGCGGGTCGGGTTTGTGCTGGGTCAGCTTCGGGTTCGGGTAGTTCTCGGGTCAGGTAGCTTCGGATCACGGGTTGAAGATACCTCAACCCTAACCCTAAACTTTCGGGTTCGGGTCAACCCACCGGGTCAAAAACGCCTTTTGATCGAATTAAAATTTTCTTATTTTGTTACTCATACATACATATTGATGACTTGTATTATGGTTACTTTAGCTTTTTTTTTGGTCTAACAGTCATATGAGGATAAACAATGTTTAAAATGTAATAAAAAATAAAAATAATATATAAAATGATGACTTTGATATTCAATTGATGTATACTAAAATATATATATTAACTAAAATGAGAGATAATCATATCAAAATGTATATAAGGTTGAGTATTAGTGGTTTGAATTGATTTTTTATTACAAATATTGCTTTTTTACCATTTAATTCATTCCAATGCATCATTTAAACAAATTTTGGGTCAATTCGGGTCGGGTCGGGTTAAACCCTGACCCTAACCCTAAAAGTGTCGGGTTCTTCGAATTCGGGTTATATCGGGTTCCGGGTCGAGAAAGCTGTGTTCATGACCCTAAATTAACAGGTCGGTATGGATCGGGTCAACAGGTCGAAATTTGACAGCTCTAAGTATGTCCTTTCCTAGAGTAGGAAATGGAACTTTGACATTTACTGCTTTGGGTGGTCCCTACAGAATGAAGACAGATTACCCACTTCTCAATTTTGTGGGGCCCTCTAGTATTGACGGCGCGAAACATCATTGTTCAGGCAAGTTACTCCAAAATTGACCAAATGTTTAACATTTAGTTTGTACAATTGTCTTTACATAACGCTTTGTTTTGTCTTTTGAAAGGTGGTGGGAAAAGGGAGGGTAAGAAACTGATTTTTACACCATTTTTTTTTTTTTTACACTTTTACTAACTCTTTATAAGAACATAGATTTTTGTGCAGAAATTTTCTCCCTTCACATGAAAAGTATAAATATTTATATGGGAGTGTAAAAATCGTTTCTCAGGGGTGAAAGGAAAAGACAAGGACTCGCAAATTAAGTATGTTTTAGACTTTCAGTCAATTCTGCCCATTTATTTTTTTACACTTGTTGAGATGATATTTTGACTATCTATAATGCATGATATAAAATTATAAAAAATATATAAAAATTATAAAACTCTTGTTCAACAATACTTTCATATGGTTATATTTATCGATGATAAATTTTGAGTATTATCTATTAAACTCTACTATTGCAATTACAAACAATAAAGAAACTGAAGATATCAGGAATATTATAAATATCCCATATGTCAAAACACTTAGCAAAAAACAAAACTTGAAGAAATAAACTGACCGAACAGGCGAGAGGACTTCGCTCGACTCGAGCGGGCCTGACTCCTGTTCCCTGCCTCATTTTGCGCCATTCCTGGCTCGAGGCTCCTCTCGAGTGAGCTTTCTTTATCGAATCTTCAGCTTCACCTATTTGCCTTATTCTGAACTCATCCAACCTGAAACCGATAGTTCAAGTCACAATCCAACACTTTCTTTTCTCCTTTATATAATCTAGAAGTTCTCTAGCATTTGCAGCTGACAAACAAAATGTTTGTTTCGATTAATCTTAATTTCTCTCTTGGCAACTGTGAAGAACCCTTTTGCCCCTGATTGGAAATCAATCTTCAATTTTAGTGGTCCGCACCATTGTAGAGCTATTGTCAGCTCTTTTTCCGATTTTTCTAAGTATTTTGGTGTGAATAATTTTTGGGATTTTCTCTAAAATGCCCCTGTGGTTTAGCATATAAGTAAAAATGCCCCTGTGTTTTTTTTGGA
>CAAKMY010040312.1:0-10296 GCA_901111285.1 Corrigiola litoralis
TTGTCCTCACTTAAGCCCAAAAGGAGAAGGCCTTGTTGATATGGTAGTGGGTGCTACCTCTTATACCATCAAGTCCACACATCATTTAGCGATGTGGGACACCAATTCCCATGGGGTGTTACAAACACCCTCTAAGACATGGACAACACCATCATGTGCCTCCATCCATACAAACCCGAGTCCTACAACCTCGTTGATAGAACCATCACCAATAGTAACCCTACCAATGCAAGCCTGATAAGAATCAAATAAATTTATATTTGGACACATATGATATTCACACCCCGGATCCAAAATCCACCTATCCGAACATTGAACATAATGAATTGGCCGGGCCAAATCATCTATATAGTTGTCAACATGTTTACTTTGTGCAAAAGTATCATTGCGCGCCCTTCCTTTTAGGACACTCCCACTTCCAAGTTCCAATGACTAGGTTTTTTATAGTAATTATAGATGTCAAAACGGGAATTCCTAACCTTCTTTCCTTTTCTGTTTCTCCCAGATGGAGCTACAAGCCCAGAACTGTTATTATTGTTCTCATCAAATGCGTTACAGTGCAGTTCTCTAGTGTGAAGTGCTGAGCTAACTTCCTCTAGAATTACAATGTCTCTTCCTACCACAAACGACTCAACAAAATTCTCATACGAAATAGGCAAAGAAACTAACAAAATAAGGGCGACATCTTCGTCTTCAATTTTAACTTCTAGGTTTCTCAACTCAAACAAAATTGAATTTAACTGATGAATATGATCCTGAAGAGGCATATCTCCCTTCATGCGGAGACTAAACAGAAGTTATTTCAACAACAACTTACTAGTCAAAGACTTTGTCATATACAAAAAGTTTTCTCGCATGACTCGAGCGAGACTGCTCCTCGTCTCTTGCCTCCTTTCGGTCGACGCTCCACTCGACCAATCACTTGAGTTCTTTGTTTCTTTATCTCATCTGAAACCCGAAACCAAATAGTTCGAAGCACTTCTTAACAATAAGGAAACCAAAAAACACACAAGACCGCGTTAACAAAGTTGCGTCAAAATCATGAAGCAACACTAGGTAGCAATTGCGACCACTGTCGCACCCCGCAACGGGGTCTGCTTCGCGAACGTAACTTTGCTTTTCGTGGTCCACCTGTTTTGATGCATCAGGACTCGCGAATGACATGCATCCCGAACTCTCAAACCAACCATAAACATGTTCAAGTCACTTTTGATCGAACAATTCTCCACCTTAACTTGAATTTACTCACATAATAAAAAAATATAGTGCACATTGATACATCATCATACCCATAATAGATCGATAAAACTTTTCAAATAGATAAAATTTGGGGAAGAGAAAAGGACAAAAGATGTCAATAGAAATGGGAGAGATTACAAGTCCACAACTCTACTTATCCATCATTAATGTTGCAACTACTCATCAACTGATTGCATGGCCTTATTACTTTATTTAATTGGGGATCAGACTTTGATAAACAATGAAATGGTGTCAGCTCTCAGCCTCTCACATGGAAGCTTGTTAAACCCTTATATCATATAGTGCAATGCATCTTATTTTCCAAACTAGAAAATAGTATCATACCTCATTTCTTACAACTTGTTAATATGTGACATCTCATAAACTTTATGTTTTAACCCCTTTTACTTGCAAGGGGGTAAAGGAACACCACATAGGCACTTGTTGTGAGCAAAGCGAGAAGGGCTAAAACGCTTTAACCGACGGCCGGTGGGGATCTGGCCACATAGCTTGTTGTAGCTCACATCTATCATTTCCAATGGCAGTTGGCCGAGCCTCTTAGGAAGAGACCCATATATTTGGTTGTGATCCATATAAATGCTCTTCAGCCCTTGAGGCAGGTCCACATTGGTAAAATTAAACTTGAAGTTATTTTGCGATAGCACAATATAACCAAGAGGCTTATCTCTTGCAAACAAAAATGAGACATCCCCATTAAACTTGTTGTTAGACACGTCTAGGCTCGTTAAATTTGCCTCGCCTAGTGATTTCGGGATGGTGCCAGACAACTTGTTGCCGTAAACGTCTAGATATAGAGCTGTCTTGAATGCGCCAAAGCTCTTTGGGATTGAACCAGTTAGCTTGTTTCTGAGATACCATGTATGCAGAAGTTAAAAAGAGGTATAATGTGGTGGAAGCAAAAAATATGCAAATTCAAGTATACGAAACGTCTGATACGTCCTAGCTTAGGTAGCTAACCATTTCGCTAACAAAATACCTGTCAATCTATATATCACAATACCATTGTCAATCAGTTTGATTTTTTTTTTTTCCTTATATTTTTAATAATTGTACATAGAAAGTTTAGATGTAACTAGAAATTAATAATATATATATATAAGTCATATTAAAAAAGAAAATTTGCATACGAATAATCCTAACTACGTTTTATTTTTGAAAAATTTAATGGGAATAATCCCAACTTTCACCCTCTACCCATTATTAATCCCAACTTTGCATAATCCCCTAATAATCCCAACTTTTGACCCTCCATTCTATTATTGCACCCATTAAAAAAAATTAATCACAATAGGAGTTAAACATCACCATAAGTTTTTCAATAAAAATTTACAATAACTTTTCTGCCAACTTAATCTTTCTATCTTCATCTTCTCCTAGAATTCAAAAGCCATTAGCCAGCATCTTGCTGAGGTGAAATCAACCAAACCATGAAGCTACAATCTCCCTTCTTACCATTGTCAAAAAAAAACAAAAAAAAAAACAATCTCCCTTCTTTCACACAGCCGCCTCCCAATCACATCACCAAAAAATTACTTTTCAAAAGTGAAAACTGAAATTCCAAAATTCACAAAAATGATACATAAAATGAAAAAGGAGAGAAAAGACCAAAAAAAATATATCCAACGTTAGTTCGGGTGATGTGAATAATGTGCAACAATGCGATGAAGTCGTAGAAAAATACTGATTATTGGCTTGGGGTATTGTTAGAGATGAGGTATTTTTTTAGTATGTTCTAGTTTTTATTAGGGAGTTGTTTAGAAACTATATTGATTTTTTTCCTTTTGGTATTGGGTGCAAAAAAAGAATGAAGGGTTAAAAGTTGGGATTAATTTGGGATTATGCAAAGTTGGGATTAATAATGGGTGAAGAGTCAAAGTTGGGATTATTCCCATTAAATGTTCCTTTATTTTTTAATAATCCTAATTTGTTATCATTTTTGCATCTATTGCTCCCATTTTTTCCGAACATAATTAACTAACCAACTATCCCCAAACCACCCTCTAACCACAATCAATTATTCCCCCACCCCATTTTTTGATAACTTGGGCAATTTAGAGAGAGAAAGGGAAACTCTCATCTTAGAATAGAAATAACCGTCTTTTTTAAGTCTTAACTGCCATGACTGGTAAAACACGTGGTCGTCCGCGCAAAAATTCTACAGAATCAGATACTCCATTGAAACCGCCTGATCAAGCTGGTTCTAATGAGGTACTAAAGGGAGCAATTGGTGCAGAATCGCGAATGGAAACTAATACCCATATGAAAAGTGTAACCCTAGCTAGACCTGCTTCAGTAGTCAGTCTGCATGCTGCATCTGAGGGTCAGTAGCCAAGGTTACTTCTCATGAAGGTACTTTGTCGTCAAAATTACCTATTTTTGTTGATGTAACTGCTGGGGTGAAAGTTAATCATAAGAAGTCTGATAGTGAAGGGGAGAGTCACAAGCAGTTGGAAAAGGGTATGACTCTGGAAGCTTATAGCGTAGATGATGTTGTTAGAATTGATTTAGCTGATATATAAACTGAGTTGATGTATTGAAAATACACCTTGGTGGGTTTTGTTCTTGGTGGGAATCCCAAATTGCAGGTTATTCGTGATTTTGCAGTAAAAAATTGGTCACATGTCTCTACACCTTAGATTGTTTATCATAGGAGGGGGTGGTTTTTTATCGAATTCCGTTCTCAAGAGGATTGTGATGTGATTTTGCAGAAAGGTCCTTGGATAGTTGGGAATAAGAATTTTATTCTTAGGTCTTGGTCTCCTGAGTTTAGCTTTGAGAAAGAAGATATCACTATTGTGCCTGTATAGGTCTTATTTCCTGACCTAGATTTTCACTTTTGGTCTGCTAGTGCCTTGGGTAAAATAGCTAGTAGGCTGGGGACACCTATATGCTCTGATAAATGCACTGAGTCAAAAGAACAAATATCTTTTGCTCGTGTACTAGTGGAAATTGATGTTGCAAAAGAGCTTGCCATGTATGTTAAGCTGGACACTCCTTATGGTCAGATAGAGCAGAGGGTTATGTACGAATGGGTAATGGGTTCCTTATTATTGCTCTTGTTGTAAGACTCTTAGGCATACTTAGGAGAAATGTAGACGCAAGAACAAAGTAGTTGCTACAACACAGGTGGCTCCCCCTGTTGGAAAACCAGCAATTCCTTCTGTGCAGAAGGAAGGGAGTGAAACTTCTGCAAATGTTGATGGCAAGCCTGAGGTTACTCATGTTCCTGAGGCTCCCCCTGTATATCAGGCTCAAGAAGTTCCCATTAGTGTTGATGCTCCTAAGGAGCTGGCTACCCTTGTTCCTAGGGATGTTGTAAAGGATACAGGGGATGGTTTTTATTTCCCAAAGAAGACAGCTAGGAAGTCCACTGCGTTTGATAACTCAGATGCAGCGGTTGATCCTATCATTTCCACTTTGGGTTTTAATGTTTTGATGAATCATGATCAGAATGGAGGGGGTGCTGTAGAAGCGGGCAATGCCCTTCAAGTGTCATGAGAGTTGCAGCATGGAATGTAAGGGAGATGAACCTTCCCTCCAAGCAGCAAGAGGTTCTTAAATTCTTGTCTACTCAAAAGGTTGATATAGTAAGGGTTTCTGAAACTAGGGTTAAGGAGAAAAATTGTAAAAAAAATTCATAGGAAGTTTTTCAGAGCTTGGAATTTGGTTTGCAATTATAGTAGTCATTATAATGGGAGGCTGTGGGTTATGTAGTAATGTCACTGTTGTTGTTCTTGGCTCTTCTAGTCAAGTTATGCACTGCAAAGTGAAATCTGCTGGTTTTGTGGGTGTTATCTCTTTTGTATATGCTAGTAATGACGACAAAGAGTGCTAGTAGAATTCGGAGCCTTGGATTTTGTTGGGAGATTACAATGTAGTTTTGGGAGTTGATGAGAAGCTTACAATTCTGAGATATGCATGTCTGATATCTTGAAATTTGCAGATTGTTGCAGGGCAGCAGGAATTTCTAAGACTCCATATACAGGCTGCTTTTACACTTGGTCGAATAAACAAGATGGTGATTCAAGGACTTGTAAGCTAAATAGTGCTCTGGCTAACAATTTTTGGTTTCAGCAAATCGTAGTTGATACAGTTTTTCTTCCTGCTGGTGTATCAGACCATTACCAGTGGTGGTTAGTAAAGTTTTTGCTGATCAAAGAAAGGCTGCTAGCTTCAAGTTTCTTAATCAATGGGTGCATGATTCTAGCTTCATTGATGTAGTCAACGAGGTTTGGGAGGCTAGTATTGAAGGTAATGTTATGTTTCAAGTTTTTAGTAAGCTCAAGCTGCTGAAGAGTAAGCTCAAAAGCTTGCATAGAGAGCATTACTCTGGCATCAGTCAGAGAGTGGCTGCCAAGAGCTGTTGTTTGATACTTAAGAGAAGTTGAGTCATGACCCTACGAATCAATCTCTTATTGAGCTGGAAAGAGATCAAGTTAAAACTTATCTAAAGCTCAGGGAATTTGAATCCAGTTTTGCTTATCAGAGAGCAAAAATTATGACATAAAGCAGGGGGATGACAATACCTCTTACTTTCATGCTAAAATAGCTAATAGAAGAGCTAGAAATAGGATTCAAACCATTAAGGATTTGAATGGGGTGTCTTATGAGGATGAGTCTGTTGGATTGGCTTTTGTTTAGTTCTATGAGGGTTTGCTTGGGAATGCTGATTAGGTGATGGAGTTTTATGGTCAGGAGGATATTCAGGGCAATGCTAGGCTTTCTAAGGAGGTTCATGAGCAATTGATTGTTGCTGTTTCTGATCAGGAAATTCATGATGCTTTGTTCAGTATCCCTGACAATAAAGCACCAGGGATTGATGGTTGTACAACTGCTTTTTTCTAAGCAGCTTGGTCATTTGTTGGTTCTGATGTTTGCTATGCAGTTAGGGTGTTCTTTGTAAAAGGGCATCTATTAAAGCATGTTAATTCTACCTTGCTTACTTTGGTTCCTAAGGTTGAGAATCCTTACAATCTTTCTCAATTTAGGCCAATTGCTTGGTGCGCTGTTATTTACAAAGCAATTACCAAGATTATTGCTAACAGACTACAAGGGGTTATGCATTTGCTGATTGGTGAGCAACAAGCTGCTTTTATTAAAGGTAGACTCATTCAAGAAAATATCATGTTTGCTCATGATATTATGAAGCATTATGGAAGGGTTAATGTTTCTCCTAGAGCTATGATGAAAATAGACATCAAGAAAGCTTTTGACTCTCTTGCCTGGTCTTTTTTGCATCAAATCATGGTTTTCCTTAACTTTCATGCTCAGTTGATTAAGTGGATTATGGTGTGTATTTCTACTCCCAGTTTTTCTATTGCAATGAATGGTGGTATGTATGGCTATTTCAGAGGTAAGCAAGGTTTGAGACAAGGTGACCCCTTGCCTCCCTATCTCTTTGTTTTAGCTATGGAGATTCTTAGCAGGACGTTGCATTTGTGCAAGAATGTGAAGGATTATAGCCATCACCCAAGGTGTAGTATATTGGGAGTAAATCACATGACTTTTGCACATGACTTGTTGATTTTTGTTCGAGGAGACTTTCCTTCAGCTGTTGTTGTCAATGGAGTGTTGCAAGAATTCTCTAAACTCTCTGGTCTGTATGCAAATGCTTCTAAGACTAATATTTCTTTGGCGGAGTTGTTCATGAAGTCAGAAGATTGATAATTGCTGAAACTCGTTTTGTTGAGGGTGTTCTGCCTTTTAAATATTTGGGGGTGCCACTCTCTTCCTCAAGACTGACTATTGCTTGTTATAATCAATTGGTTAGTAGCATCTCTCAGAAGCTAGTGCATTGGTCAAATTAGTTTCTTAGCTATGTTGGTAGGCTGCAATTGTTTAACTCTGTAGTCTTTGGAACTATGTTCTACTAGTGTGCTTTCTTCATTTTGCCTAAAGGGGTCATTGATAGTATTAGTAAGTTGTGTAGGCAATTTTTTGGGGGGACTCTGGATGGCAGGAAGAGGCTTGTAGCTTTAAGTTGGGATTCCTTTGCTAAACGTGTGGTTGAAGGTGGAGTAAATGCAAAAGAGATCTTGGGATGGAATACGTCTGCTTGTTGCAAGTGGATTTGGTTTCTCTTTTCAGGCAGACAGTCTTTATGGTGTAATTGGGTGGCTAAATATTATTTGAATTACAATGATATTTGGACAGTTGCAGCTAAGTCCTGTGACTCTTGGATTTGGAAAGGTCTATTGCGGCTTAGGGATTTGCTGGTTGAGAAATCGGGTTCTGTTGTTAAGGCAATCACTACTCTCACTTCTTGGGTTAGTAATGGCAGTTTTAGCATAGCAAAAGCTTATGATTTTTTCAGGCAAAGCTCTGTTTGCATAAAATGGCCTAAAGTTATTTGGAAAAGTATTGCTTAACCTAAGCATTGTGTGATTGCTTGGTTAGCATACCTTGACAGATTGGCTATTGTGGATAGATTGCAAACTAGAGGCATCTCTGTTGCTAACAGGTGTTGCCTTTGTCTAAAGGATTCTGGGTCCAGAAGTCATCTGTTTTTTGAATGCAGTTATTCGAATAAAGTGGTTAGGTGTTTGTATCAATGGTAAGGGATTTTCATGAGGATTTGGAGTTTGAGAAGGGAATTTGATTGGTTAGCAAAGCTGCCAAGACAGAATTCTATCATGACTCGAGTTCTGGAGAGTGTGCTTGTTGCTACTGTCTCGGAAATATGGTATGAGCGCAATAAGAGAATTTTTCAGGTAGTGGCTATGAAGGTTGAGCCTATTGTCAAGAGGATATAATTTTCTATTAGTTGTAGAGCTTATAAGTCCTTTGGTGATTAGGCTGAGGATTTTTTGCTTTAGCTTTTGTTTTATTTTGATGTTGTGTAGCTAGCTGAGCTCTCTATTCTGTTAGCTAGGGCTTTGTTCTTTTGGTTGAAGTCTTGTACTGGTTGTTTGGGTTTTATCATTTTGGTGAAATAAAATTAACTTTTTTCCAAAAAATTTATTCCCCCACCCCAGAAATACTAGTTAAAACCCCACGCCCACCTTTTTTGTCACCATTATCAACTAGAACCTCACCCCTCCCAACCCTTCTATTAGACCCCCACCCTCCCCTTTACCCGCATCACCCTCCCCTCACACTCTCAATATCCTCTTTCCCTCAAATCCATGCTCCTCCTCATCTTCCTTCTGTTTCTAACACCACCACCTAGCCACACCTCCACGGTTCAGCGGCGCTCAACAGCATCCGGCCTTCACCCACCAGAACCAACCACCTTTCTCAAAACTCGGTGTCCTTCTCCCTCATTCTCTCAAATCCAATCACCACAGAGCCACATACTCAAATCCTTGACCAGCATCCGGATGACACTCTTTTCATCTTTGCTAGCACCTCCCACATCCCTCCGATCAAACCCCGTCTCACCCCCACCGGCCACCGCTGCGATCATTGTTTTGACGGGGTGGATGTTCAAGTGTGTTTTGGCTGGTTTCTCTCTCTACTATTCTCTTATTTACAAATCAAGGGATGGCTTATGAGTTGTGTTCGGTGGAGGAGGTGATGACCACGAGGTGGGTGGTGGTAGGAGGAGGTGATGACGCGATGTTTCTAGGTGATTGGCAAGGATTTTGTGTGGTTGGTTCTTCAGCTTGTGGTGGTTGTGGTAAGGAGGAAGGGGTGGTGTTCATGGAAGAATGTGTTGGGTTGTCTAGGAGTTGGTTTCAAGTGGGTGGAGGTGGTAGGGTGGGGGGTCTGTCTAATTTTGGAGATGAAGCAAAGACTTTGGGTGGGATTTGGTGGTTTTGGTGGTAGTTGGAGGTTCAGTGGTGTAAGAGGTGGTTAGTAGGTGGTTTGGGGTGATATTTCGTTAGTTTACTAGGTTCGGCAGATACAGGAACGGTATATGCAAAAATGATAACAACTTAGGATTATTAAAAAAATAAAACGTAGCTATAATTATTCGTAATCATTGGCCAATAATTAGGATTATTGTATAAAAAATTTCCTATTAAAAAATAAAAACCAACTATCGAAAACAACAAACTACTTTACTCTATTTTCAAATCATGAATCTTACTTTAAAAATAATATAAATTTTAAATTTTAAATTGAAAAAGGTAGCTAACCCGTCCTAACATTATTGATAGGCAAATTATTGGGTACTAGCAAGAATATGTGCTCTCACTTTAGATTTTATGTACTACTTTTAATATTTCTCTTATACCTTTCCTATTTTTCGATACCTTTTATTTAAAAAGAAGTATGACTTAAAATTTTAAAGGTAAAATTTTTTTTATGAAAAAGTGAAAAGATACAAGAATATAAAAAAAGTTACAAGTCTAAATAGAGGAGCATTGTATACATTCTACATAAACGCAAAATTACTTTTTGTGTATATAGATAACAAGGTAGTAAATTAAATCATCTAGGTAGTAAAACAAATCATATGATCGAGCAGTTCGTGTGCAAAGTTTCTCCATGAAGTTTAAAGAAACCCGGAGAGCTACATCATATTGGTAGTAAAACATAGTATACATGCCCTTTTTTAGGTTTGGGTATGGTAATATAATATCTTATTGGCTTATTTATTACTAACCTAAACACATAAGGTGTTTTACTACCCATATGATATATTTTACTACTGGTATAATATATTTTACTACCATGCAATTTATAGAAAAAAAAATAAGTTAACAATCTCCCTTATCCAGTTATCCGAAATGGCACACATATGACAACTTTTTCAAATGTTTATTTGTTTTTGTCTAAAATGTGCGCATAAAGTTTCTTATTAGAAATCTAACCCTCAAGCTTATGATTGGGGTTAGAGATCTCTATCTACTCGAGCTAGTTATATTCTTACAACTTTCTCAAATGTAATGTGATCATATCTATACTATTATCTTATACACTTAAGAATTTCTAAAGTGAGGACACGTGGCGTCTACTTAATATGGCCATAAATTGAATAAAACAAAAAGACTCATATTGAAACTTATGTAGGATAGAAAACCAAACGACGCCATCTTAATTAGAGACCCTTCAACTTCTATAACAGTCATGGTTTAATTATGTTTTAAA
>CAAKMY010040325.1:0-11665 GCA_901111285.1 Corrigiola litoralis
GGGGGGGTGGGAGTTCTGTTTGATTTAATAATAAAAGGAAGGGACGGCCTTTTAATTTGGATCACGTATAATAGACTAATAGTGAAACGATCATCTCTACTTAACCTTGGTCATGTCTGAACAGTCTCTGCTCAAAACACCAGCAACTATCTATTTTTCAGCCTTTTTTTCAGCCTTTTAAGCATACGCATACAGGACCCAAAACTGATTTGGATGAATTGCCATAGGTTGACGACTTGAAACAGGTGGTGATAAGTTGTTGTATTTGTGTCAGCAAGTATGGTATGTCTCTATCATATATATTCAATATCAACTTTGAACTTTGATTTTACTAGTTCTTGGTTTCCAATAAAAGTGGCTTCCTGTATCCTGTTTCTGCAAGTTCATGTGACAGTTCCTGTCGAAATTTACGTTGCATTTGCAATTTATGTTGTATTATCTTTCACCCTCGTCACAACATGACCACTCTCCTTGCTATTTCTATGGTTCCCACCAGCTAGTTTGTGTGTAACATAATTGGTTAAAAATTGTTTTCAAACTATTTTCATTGGCTAGTTCAACAAGTACGTGGTATTTTATTTTGTTTCATTATGTTCATAATTTACGGAAAAAACTTTCGAGATGCTATGGGAAATGGACATCTATGATATCTTGAATACAGTCAAGAAAGCACATGTGATGTGTAATGTCTGTTTCACTACTCTCGGATGACAACAGAAGAATCTGAAGCTATTGTTGGTCATTAAGCATAGGTTTTCATGAAAGTTCACTTTGATTGCGACCAGTGAGAGAAGAACAAAAACTCCAACGTGCTCAAAGATATCATTAGGAGTTTCTTCTTCTTCTCTTCTCTTATCAAATTCTTTTTCCTTTTTTCCTTTGTGTTTGAGGTTAACATTATTGAAAGCTATGATCACTGTTGAATGCAATACTTGATAACCAGAAGTCACCTTGTGCACTTTCACTATAATTGATGAATTCTGTGAGGGAAGCAGGTTCTATCTTACTGATTCCTTGGCACATATTCGTTACAAGACGTGTCTTCATAGATATTAGCAGGGGAAGTGGAATCCTTTCTTCTTATACCTTGCTCTACCTCATCCATCAAATAATACCTAAGTGAGTATGGATCTCATATTTTACGGAAATGATCTATGTTAAAGGTCGATTACTGTTGGAGATGCTTATTTCACGCTTGGAGGTTGCTTTGCAGGAAGTTGGCCACTTGAGCTTGTAGGTCTCTTTCAAAATCTCTCATTGTAATCACCACCCACTGACTTTTTTTTTTTTGTTTTTCACCGTCTGGATTCGAGCCGGGTAGTACCACTAGGGCGGCAAAGACCACCCAGTAACATCATACACCAAAAGAAAACCAAATGGAAGAAGCGGCCAAGAAGAGGAGTACATTGAGTTTGACAACTATCGAAGGGGAGGACAGATTGAGCTCACTTCCCGACTGCCTTCTCATCGCAATCCTGTCTCTCATCCCTTTCCATGCCGCTGCCGCAACCTCCGTCTTATCCGGCCGCTGGCGTTACCTATGGACCCACCACACTCACCTCCTCTTCGACTACTACCCATCAAAAACCTACTTCTTGGACTTTGCTGCCACCGTGGACCGCATCCTGCGCCAGCTGGCCTCCACAAAGCTCCACAGTTTCACTCTTCAGCTACATGAATATTCTTATTTTCAATCCAAAGCTTTACCGCTCACAAGTTCACAATTTAATCATATACAGTCCTGGCTTTCCGAGGTGTGCGCCCGCAGTCCGGAAAGCGTCACTATAGGTACCTCCTGGTATCGTGGCGCACCACGTTTGCTTAGTGTGCAAGTGCCGGGTTCCCTTCTTCATTGTAAGTCGCTGGTTGAGCTCTCACTGCCCAGGGATAGGAATGTGCAGATTGAGACGCCTCATGATGGGTGTCCGATTCATCTCCCTAACTTGAAGAAGCTTCAGATGTCTGTGAGTGAATATGCATTCGATTTCGTAGCAACCTTAGTTAAGTCTTGCCCATTGCTGGAGCATTTATATTTGTGCTTGTGCCCTAGAGGCACGGATGGCAGGTATTCTGTTGATATAGTAGCGCCTAAATTGAAGTACTTGCATGCGCTTATCGGTGATGCGTATCTCAAAGTTGTGATTCATGCACCCATACTAGAACACTTTTCTGTAGAGGGTAATTTAGCAATTTTCGGCTTTGTCAACACTCCCACTGCATTGCTCACTGCCCAATTAAGCTTCGACACCACTTTTTTGTGTGGTGTTTTTAATGATCAGGTTGATTACCATAATAGGATATCAAGTCTTGTTCAAGAAATTTCTAGTGCTACGACTGTTGTCCTATCTAGCTTAACGGTTCTTCTACTTTCTTTTCTCCCTTATGGGGATGACAATGCCATGCCTGTCTTCCGAAACCTTTCTAATCTTTTATTGAAGATTAATCATAAAGTGTGTACTTCTGAGAGACACCGATACCATATGCCTGCTTGTTTCTTGAGTAATGTCAAGAGGATAAAGATATCAGGGGAGTTTGTGTTGGATGACTGTAATCTCGATTTGCTAGAGTACCTTCTACGTCATGCAATGGTTTTGGAGGAGCTAGTTGTTGGTGTTTCTAGAGATGACGTACCAGGAGCTCTATTGAGACCACTGTGCAAGGAGTGTAACTTCTGTACGAAATTATCCATGCTTCCAAGGAGCTCCTCTGGTTGTCAGATACATTTACTGGGATCTTGTGTCACAGCGTAAGTAATGGGTATAAAAACGGATCATTGGCTTGTCAAATCAAGACTTTGGACTGGTGTTAAGTGTTCAAGCAAGTATAGGGATGATGTCTGTTTGCTGATCATAGCTGATAGTTTTTTTCCGACGTATCTCGGAAGTTATGTGGTTTAAGCTTTATATACATGGATGTCTATGAGCTTATCAGCAGATAGCAATGTGCATCCGTCTCTCCTTCACATGGTAAATCTTTTCTTTTCGTGTATCTCACATTGATGTATCTATGTTTAAGGTCGTTTACTGTTGGAGATGGCTATGTCATGCTCGAAGGTTGCTTTGCAGGAAGTTGATCCCTCGAGGTACTGAACTCTTTTATAAACAATTCAGTTTGTGTGGAAGCAGACTGTTTCCCCTCTGGCTGGACATACTATTTCTTGCTATGTAGCCTTCGAAATTGTGAACTGGAGGAGGTCTCTATTGATTTTGTTACTGCTGTGATGGCTTAGATAGAATTCTTGCCTCCTTACTCATTATGAGCATTATCTAATTAAACTGGTTGTCCTTTCACTATGGAACTGTATTGCATTTCCGCGGCTATGTTTGTCCGGCCTCTAGGATAAATCGTAATTTTGCTTTAAACAAGGACTTACTAATATGCAGTTAATGTAGCAAACTAGCAATCCATTAACTATCTGTTGCAAACTTGCAAGTTGCAACCCATCGGGCAATCTTTCATCTTTGTCAAGCTTTTATGTTCTATTTGTTCAAGTGGCAGTTGACATGTTGTCTGACTTGGCTTGTGCAAACAGGATAGCAACACAGTTTGGTTAGCACACTTGATTGTGTCAACTTGATCGAGAAAATGGTCCATTTACATGCAAGTTCAAGGTTTTGATCGATAAGATATCATTGGGTATTGAGTTTGTTCCTCCAAAGTGGAACACAAAAGTATATTATTGTTAATATGTAGGCATATGAACAAAATGCTCCTCTTAACCCTTAAATCAGATTAAGATGACGAAAAGTTGTGATTATTGAACCTCTTGAGAAGAAAATGGTCTATTTACATTTATGTTCAAGGTTTTGAGAACATATTATTGGGTATTGAGTTTGTTCCTCCAAAGTGGAACACAATATTAAAGTATATATATAGTTATTGTTTATATGCAGATGAAGAAAAAATGTGACTAATGAACTACTTGGGAAAAAGGGATATTTTCTTTTGTCACCCCGTGATTTCGCGTTTTTATTATAATCACCCTCACATATTTCGACTTTTTAGGCGGTGGGGGATATGGGGGGTGGAGGAAGTTGTGAAAGTATTAGTTAGTGGCACTTATGCTTTTGGTTTGACTGGTTATGTTTATTATTGGTAATTAAAGAAGAAAATAATCATTTAAGTCCACCAAATAAACTTCTGTTAGAGAAATCTGATTTCGGTCACTATTTTCTCCATAAACACCAAAAACATTGACCTCGGAATTAATTTAAAAATTCGGAATATGTGAGAGGCAAGGAAATATCCAAAAAAAAAGTTGTTATGTTTGAAAGCAACAAAAAAGAGATGAGAAAAAGTGTACACTACCCAAAGAGACCTGAATGCTCTGTGGGGAAAGTTTGGGGTAAGGGGCAAAATGGAAACTTCACGTTTAAGTCACTAGTGGTGTGTTTTGGTAGTGTTTTAAAATTAAATAACTTAAAAGGTACTCCCTCCCATTCTTTGTAAGAATTCCGTATTTTATTTTGGTCCACCTTCATTAATGTAAAACAACGTAGTCGGTCTTGTGCCAAAGCAAACTAGACCGGGTCGGTGTGTGTCAAATTACCAAAAAAAAAAAAAAAAACGGACATGTTGTGGAGTGACGGACACGTATTTACCCTGTCCATATCCGACTTGGTGTCAATCGGCTACGGGGACGCTACCGAAGTGACGTGTTTGTACAACCTAGATGGGAACCTTACAAATAATTGGAGCGAGTAGTTGCTATTAAAAATTATTTGTAAAAATGTTTTGTTTCAAGGTAATTTTTTTATAAGTTATGGGATTTTGGATGGGAGTATAATATTTGGGATTTTGGATTGGGTAGGAAAATATTGAATTTTGGAACGGGTGGGAGTTGAGAGAGAAGGGACTGATGCATCGTTGCCTAGGTAAGCGTATTTTGGAAACTATCGTAAATAAAACGAAATATTTGAAATGACATAAAAACTATCATCTTACACCGTAAAGAAAAAGAAAAAGATAGAAATTTGAGAATTGTGATGTACTTTCAAGCTTAAACTACACCTCATCAATTTTTACTCTATTTATTCAAGGTGAATTTTCTATCAGTTAGCAATCCACCCTGACTCACCTAGCCTTCATTACCATTAACAGTATCATTGACACAATTTGAGGTTTAACATGGGAGAACAACCTAGATTATGTATAATGGGGATTCTTGAAGTATAGTCTTAATTTTTTTTTTTTGTTTTTCTTCCTTTAATAAGATACCCAAAATAAAGTTTGTTGAGTAATAATAAGGCTCTGAAGGTGCTTTTGAAAGGGCTGTTATGATTAGAGGTAGAATTATATTTTACCAAAGTTTCTATAAATAGAGACTTGAGTGTTTCCAATTTTCCATTGTGAAGCTCATAAGGCCTATTGGACAATCAGTCGAAAAGGTCAACAAAGACAAAAAAATCTCCATTACAAATTCTTCTTTTTATCAGCAAAACACTATAATTACCTGAATAATGTCAAATTGTCAACAACACTATAACTGTAAGTAGTTAAGTACCAAGCAACAAAATTTGTCCTTATTGTGTGATCCCACCCACTATCAATATTTGTTTGTTACTCATTTCGCAAGATAGTCACCATTATAACCCAAGACTCACTAACAATGGCAACTAACAATGGCAGCAATTGCGGTATCAGTTACGAAGAGGAGGAGGATAGACTGAGCTCACTCCCGGACTGCCTCCTCGTCGAAATTCTCTTGCTCCTCCCTTTCAATTCCGCCGTCGCAACTTCCGTCTTATCCCGCCGCTGGAGTCTCCTCTGGACCCACCACACCCACCTCCTCCTCGAGTTCAACCCATACAAAGCCGACTTCTCTGAATTCGCCGCTACCGTGGACCGCATTCTCCGCCAGCTGGCCTTGCCGAAGCTCCACAGTTTCACTCTGCTGCTACACACCCATTTGATAGTTGGTTCTGAAATTGATCATTTACGCTCCTTGATTTCCGAGGTTTGCGCCCGCAGTCCGGAGTGCATCCGTATAGGTGCCTCCCAGTACTGTGGCGTGCCGCCTTTCGTTACTCTGCCGGGTTGTGTAATTAATTGCCATTCGCTGGTTGAGCTGTCATTGCGCGGAACTGCGCAGATTGACCCGCCTCGTGACGGGTGTTTGATTAATCTTCCTAATTTGAAGAAACTTGAGATGTCTGTGAGTGATCATGAGTTCGATTTTGCAGGGACTTTAGTTAAGTCTTGCCCGTTGTTGGAACATTTATACTTGCGCTTATTTCCTTTGGACAATGCTGAGCAGCATTCTGTTGATATAGTAGCGCCTAGATTGAAGTATTTGCATACACATGTTGTTCACTGTAAGGCATATCTCAAGGTTGTGATTGATACACCCATGTTACAACACTTGACTGTAGAGGGTAATTTAGCTTTTTACCGCTTTGTCAACACTCCCGCTGCTTTGCTCACTGCACAATTAAGCTTCGACGATACCGCCATCTATGGTGCACATGGTGATTATTGTGATTACCTTAACAGGATATCTGGTCTTGTTCCAGAAATTTCTGGTGCTATGACTGTTGTCCTATCTCGCTATACTGTTCATTTACTTTCTTATCTCTGTTATGGGACTGATAATGCCATGCCTGTCTTCCGAAACCTTTCTAAGCTTCAGTTGGAGATTGATTCTAGATTGTGGAATTTTTGGAGCCCTATACCTGCTTGTTTCTTGAGTACTGTCGAGAAGATAAAGATATCAGGGGCATTTGTGGTGGATGACTGTTACCTATTGTGGCTCGAGTACATTCTACGTAATGCAATGGTTTTGAAGGAGCTAGTTGTTTCCGTTCCTAGTTATAAGGGATCAGGAGATCCACTGAGACCACTGTGCGAGGAGTATAAGTTCTGTAAGAAATTATTCATGCTTCCAAGGAGCTCCTCAGGTTGTCAGATTCATGTCTTGGGATCTTGTGTCACTGCGTCAAGTGATGGGTTTAAAAACGGATCACTGGCTTGTCAAATTAATACTTTAGATTGATGTCAAGCGTTCAAGCAAGTTAAGCGGTGGTGTCTGTTTGCTGACGTATTTCGGGTATTCTGTGGTTTATGCTTTATATACTGGGATGTCTATGAGCTTATCGGCTAATAGCAGCTTGATGTGCATTCGTCTCTCTCCTTCACATGGTGAATCTTTTGTTTTCGTGTATATCTCGTTGATGTATTGGTAGGATGGTGCGTTAAGTGTACTCCTGAGTCCTCTTCTGTTGGTCTGATCAAATGTCATTGTGTACTCCTGAAGCATTTAGAAGTCACAACATACGATTCTAGTTGTGGAGCATGATATGAGACTTGCATTTCCTCTCTTTTACAATAAGAAATCACGACATGTTATTTGTGTCATGGGTACCCTTCTGTATACGCTGTATGTGCATTGGGTGGGGGGTTCTGTGAGATTTAATCTTGAAGGAGTTGGCTGTCTGTTCTGTATGAAATGAAGGGATGGTGTTATAAGTCGGAGCACATATATTAGTAAAATGATCGACCCTACTTAACCTTGGCCATGTCTGAAGTCTGAATATGTCTCTTCTTTAAGCACGTATATTGCATTTTATTGGGGTGACATAGACAGTCCCCTACGAAAATTACATTGCATTTGCTAACATGTCCAGTAAGGCAGTGATGGTACCATGTTGTATTTCAATATCTTTCACCCTCGTCAAAACATATGATCACTCTTCATATTACTGTATAATAATTATTATTTTCCCTTTACCTTTGAGGTTAACTTTTCTCGAAGCTATGATCACTGTTCAATTCAACTATGGAGAACCGGAAGTCACTTTGTGTACTGAAAGTACAATTGATGAATTATGTGAGGGAAGCAAATTCTATCTTACTGTTTCCTTGACACATATTCGTTAGAAGACGTGTCTTCTTAGATATTAGCAGGGGAAACTTCTTCTTTCACCTTGTTCTGCCTCATCTGTCACTTCAAATAATACCTAATAGTATGGATTAGATATTTTACGGAAATGATATATGTTAAAGGTCGTTTACTGTTGGAGATGGTTATATCATGCTTGGAAGTTGCTTTGCAGGAAGTTGGTCACTCGAGGTACTTAACTAATGTTTTAAACAACTCACTTTGTGTGGAAGCACTTAGACTTGTTTGCCCTGTTGCGGTCTTTATGCTCGCAGGGACATGCTTCCTCTTGCTAAGTAGCATTTAAGGTTTTGAACTGGAGTTGCGTCTATTAATTTTGTAGCTGCTTTGATAGCTTAGATAGTTTGCCTCCTTCCAAACTGCAGTGTATTTCTGCCGTTGGATGTCTTTGTCCTGCCGCTAGAATAGGCCATTGTTTTCCTTTAAACAACAAGTAATTAAATGGACAATGTTAATCAACTGAGTTTGTGTGGGAGCAGGTAACCTTGTTTCCACTATGGCTGTCTTGATGTTCTCAGGGACCCTCTTGCTAAGTGGCCTTTGAAATTGTGAACTAGAGTTAGTCTCTACTGATTCTGTAGCTGCTGTGATGGCTTAGAGTTTGCCTCCTTCCCCACTCACTATGAGTCTATGAGCACTGTTTAATCTGGCTGTCCCTTCCCTATATTACAGCATTGTATTTCTGCAGTTGGCTGTCTTTGCCCTGCCTCTAGGTCTAGGATAAGCCGTGAGCCCGCACTATTCCTTTAACAAGGACTAATTAAAATGTACAATGTTAATGTAGCAGATCAATTTACTATATGTTGCAAATTGCAACCCGTCCAGCAACGTTGTCGAGCTTTCATTTTGTGTTTGTTCGATTGGCAGTTTACATACTAGTTTTATGTTTTATTGACTTGGTAGTAGTTTAGCACACTCACAATTGAAGCCAAAGAGAAATCGGTGCGCAGATAGGATAGCAACCACAATCTGATTTGCACAGTAGGTTTTGTTAACTTGATCGAGAAAATGGTTGATGCACATATATGTTTCTGGTTTTGGATGTCTATATATCTGTATATTATTGCGTTCAACATCTCTGTCAGAACCAATCTGTCTGGTGGCGCAGCAGATAGGTTTGTTCAACTGGCTGGAATAGGGCTAAGAGTAACCCGCTGCCATTCCTAACTTTTCCGAGAAACCTTGTTCAGTGCTTTTGTTTTGCCTTTTCAAGTCATAAATTATTTTAGCATAGTCGGGTGCTTTTGTTAAGTAGCCCGTATTAGGGTGATTGTGAAGAGTTATCGACATATTTTCTTTTTACGTGTTTCTGTATATTCCCTCCTCCCTGAAATGCTAGATTCTTATGTTTATCATGCTTCAATAGTTAAAGCCAGCTTAATATAAACCTTTCAACCACCTCTCTCTCTCTCTCTCTCTCTCTAAATCTTAGTTGCCGATTGAAAATCTCTTATAGGTTATGAGCGACCAAATTTTAACAATTTTAGCCTAGATTTCATGAATCATGTTTATTATTAATATCCTAGCTATGAATGATCTAGTCTCTCCTATAATGGTAAGAGTTTATTTATCCTTTTGGTAGTGTTCTTTTTCTTTCTTCGTGGGAGTTTCGTGTCCTTATGGTTGATTGAAATATTGATTGTACTTTATATAATCACATAAGATGTTTCATATTAACGCTTACGATGGTAAAGTCAAATTAACACCATTTGACTTCGAAAAAATAACCCCTTTTTTGAGATAATTCGAAAGAATGACTTAAACCATGCATAATAGGGAATATCTGGTGCATTGGAACAACCAATGTTGTATGAGAGGGGGCGTGTGGATTCGAATTTGAAACAACCCTTAATTTTCACAATTATTTGTAATAAAAGTGAAAGTAATTTGAAATATATAAAAAAATTATTATTTTGGTAACATACATATACTTAGAAATTCAAATGTTAAATTAATTTGAATTTAGTTTATGCAGCATGAGCTCAAGGGAAAACTTTTCATTTTAGCAATGGTGAAAGAGGAGCATTGAGGATAAACAAATGATCAACTTAGCCGGACTGTCATGCCTTCATCTGTGGTTCAATTGATGAGTTTAATGGCTCATTTTAAAGCTTAAGGAGTCTACTTTCACTTGGTTTTGGTTTCGTGACATTTGCAATTAAAGACAAGCAGGTACGATCATTTGCAACCAAACTGTGCACAGAAAATCCTGCACAGAGGCAGCCTGACCTGTCAACAGTAAAGTGATTATATCTGGAGTTTTACAAGGCCAATGGTGTTAATTCTTGATTCATATGAAAGCTACTTCACATAGCTTTAAACTGAATCCAAAACATCAAAAATCAGATCACTGTGTCAAACGTTATGACCTCTGCAACAGGACCCTGCATTCAGACATCACAATTGCATGAGCATATTGCAGGGGCCTCTTTGTCCTTCTGACTGCAGCTTATACAAGAAGATATTATGGCCATGATCCTGTATATTGTACAAAGCATTGTCTCAGCTTCAAATTGACACATGAAGCACTTCATTTGGCCTAGTTTTGAAGACGTTATGGCATTTACAAAATCAGTGCTCATCAAAGGTATTGCTGCACATTCAAAGTTAATAATGGGGCATAAGTGTTTTGTCACCTGCTATGCGCACTCGACAATGTTGTCACATGATCCTAAGGTGTTTAAAAGACCCTGGAATGTGAGTAAAGGGACGTGACCATTGTTTGGTTAAGGTTGCACAACACATGAAAGCAAGAGGAGATGTCACTATCAAGGACCACTGCTTTTACTGCAGGGCAGCTGCCACTCTTGGCATCATTCTCCTTGTTTGGACCGCATGTTCTCCTCACCTCTTCTAGGACCACAAGGCCAAGACCTAACCTCCCTCTTACAAGCATTTTCCTCCACATTTAATGCTCAAGAAAGGACACATCAGAGTAAAGCAAGCCAATGGAAATTCACCTTTAGAAATCAGCCTTTTAGTTTTTTTTCGATTATCTTTTGTATTGCATTTCTTTTGCATTGTATTTCGGAATATCTAGTAGGGTTTTCATTAGTGTCTATCCTTATTGTTTCTCTCCTATATATAGAGGGGAAGAGACTCATTGTAAGACAGATTATGTTTATATGAAAACCTTTGAACTGTGAGCTATTTGCTCTGTGTTTTATTGCTCTTATTTCCTTACCTGTGTGGAAGGATTAGGAGGGTTCTACCTGTGTGGAGAACAACCTTAGTGAATGAGTTATCTTGTTTGATAGCTAGCTCATTCTCATATCTTTACTACATTTTCGAGAGCCACAAGATTACAAAGATACATCCTTTTCTCTTACATTTCTGAGGTGTTAACTTCCTCTGCATTTCTCTGTCAAAACACAGTTATTTCTAGATGTTTATGGTGTAGTTTATGTAATGAAGATGAGAGTTGTGGTCAAACCCAGTCGAAATGCTAAAGTCTTTTAATTGTCTCTTATTGTGGGGTCCCTGCCTACCATCAATAACTAGAAGGGATTTTCTCCTGTGTACCCCTGTACTATACACGAAAATCCAAAATACCCCTCTGTTTTTTCGACTAATCCAAAATACCCTTGAGGTCGAATTTTCGACCCAAAATACCATTAATGACGACGGACGTTAGGTTTTTTCTGTTTGCCGTTAAGTTAGTTGCACTTTGACTAATTAATTGTGTAATTAGACTCAAAATACCACTAATTAAACGATTAAGGTGAGTATGACTGTATGACCTCTTTTTTCTTTTTTTTTTTATTCTTT
>CAAKMY010040327.1:0-10093 GCA_901111285.1 Corrigiola litoralis
AAATGAGGCAAAGTTCGGCTTATTGTGGGATTACGCATAGTTGGGATTATTGTAGGAATACCGCCCAAAGTTGGGATTATTGTCATTTATTTTTCCTAAAAACTATCAAATTTTCTCACCTGTTTACCATTTTGTGTCTAAGGGGTTCATATTAAAAGGTGTACATGGGTCCATGTTATAATTTGCGCTTCGCTAATCACACGTAGATTTGTAACAAAAAAAAAAAGGATTAATTTTCTCTTTTTTACTCCTCAGGTTTAAGCGAAAAGTTAAAATATTTCTCAGTATTTTTACTATTCTAATAAGTCTAGAGGTCTGTTTTTTGACTTAAAATACCCTTAATGAGGACGGACGTTAGGTTTTTTCTTAGTTCGTTAAATTAGCTGTTTATAGTGTTAATTATTAACTGATTAAATGTTTATACGTATATGTGATTATAGGATCGGGGTTTTGGGTTGAAATAATCAGACTCGAGTTTGGCTCGTTAAGGCTTCGTGGAGAGAGTGAATTAATAGGAAGATTAGGAAATATTGTATTTGTTGAATTACGCGTAGGTGATTATCGGCCCACAGTTTCGGGTTTTGGGTCGAACAAGTCAGGCTCGAGTTTGACCCGAATAGGCTTCGTGGAGAGAGTTAATTAATAGGAAGATGGGGAAATATTGTATTTTTTGAATTAAGCGTAGGTGATTATTTGGTCAGGGTTTCGGGTTTTGGGTCGAACAAGACAGGCTCGAGTTTAGCCTGATTAGGCTTCGTGGAGAGAGTGAATTAATAGAAAGATGAGGAATCAATATTGTATCTGTCGAATTATGCGTAAGAAATCATCGGGCCAGGGTTTCGAGTTTTGGGTTGAAAAAGTCAGGCTCGAGTTCGGCCCGTTTAGGTTTAGTGTAGATAGTGAATCAATAGGAAAAGCACAAATTCTTAGAAAAGGTCGTTTACTTTTATTACATCTATAAATTAAATAAACTCAAACTTTCTACGACCCTTGGTCAAATAAGTTAAATCAACATAAACTTTTTACATAATACGTAGGTGCATTGCATCAGTATTTAGTTCCCAGAAGTGCCTACATTCCCAAGTTCTGCCCCTTGAATCCTACTCGTTATGTTCATTGGTTTTTTGTCCTTGTATATCATTATGATCAAGATTCATCTTTCATTCATATGAAAAAAAACAAAATGCGTGTAACCATAACTTTATTGAATCATGAAGGAGCCTTCTACTTGCCCTTTTCTTTGCTCACAAGAGCCAAAATCTAGACTCTATGATACCATTACAACCTTATCCCCATTCACACGCTTATCCTATTTGACATTTGTCTTAATGAGATTATTGACTTACAATGAAGGAAAATTCTTCTGTTTATCCCTGAAGTATACGTAAAAATCCAAATGTCCTTTTGTTATTTCGACTAATCCAAAATAATCCTGAAGTCTATTTTCGACTCAAATTACCATTATTGAAGACAGATGTTAGATTCGACGTTAGGTTAGTTATGTTTATTGTCAATAAATGCGTTAATCTCTTAAATAAATTATTTATAATGGTAATTATTAACTAATCAAATACAATAACTTAAAATGAAATTTATTTTCCTTTTTCTTAATTTTCATCCTTATCTATATCTATACTATTATCTTAAACAACAAAAAACTTCTAAATTGAGGACGCGTGGCACCCTATTAAATGAAAAAGGACGTTGTAAGTACACCGTAATATGTAAGGTCATTCATCATTACTCCCACATTAGTAGAAAACAACACAAGCTTCATTCAACAACCTTTTCAACTACCCATCAATTCAACTTCCCATTAACGTTATAAAACCCTTCCGCTTACTCCTCATCTTTAATTGATGATTACCTTATCTTTCAACTCTAATATACCCACCAATTAAATTTTCGTCTTTAATTTCAAGTTAAATGATGTTTGTTCATGTCCCTCTCCATTAATGTTCCCTCTTATTACATAACATTTAGTTATTTCTAAACAAACATCAATGAACCAAAATCTTTCATTTTCCCTTACTATGTAAACTTGAGGCATGCTGTATGATTTCATTCAAATCTTATTTAGATTTATCATAGTTTTAGAATTGTGATTTCATTTTAAGCTACTTGATAGATGATTGCCTTTTATTTGATATACCATGAAATTACTAATGCAATTCATAATAAACTAAATTTTTCTAATTGGCGGATTTTCCGGTGTCAGGCGGTCAAAATTTTATCTAGGTACAGAAATCAAATATCATTTCATCTTTGTGCGATCAATTCTCACAAATCAATTGGTGAGGATGTTTTTCATTTCCTATTCCTTTGTTTTGTTAATATCAATTAAACTTTATATTATATATTTTTCTTAATTCAATTGTTGATTTGGTAGCTAATCTTCAGGTACAAATTGTTCAATTCACTTACTTTATGTGAAATTCAAAATTTTTAACTTATAAGGAATTGAATTTTTACCTTATATTTTCCCCACTTTTGTCACTGCTCTGGATCACATTAATGTTTATGTGTAATATAATTTGATTCTCATCTCATAATTGTTCTCGCTTTTGCTACAAATTAGATTATACTCCCTCTGTCCCATGGTGTTATTCCCATTTGCTTTGGGAGTCAACTTTCTATAACTTTGAGCGGATTTTTACTACTCTTTGTGTCCAGTAATGTTCTCCCCATTCGCTTTTTGGGAGTCAACTTTCCATAACATAGAAAGAGATCTAAGTGGAGGTAATTGTAGATAAGTAATGATTAATATCTTAAGATCCAAATAAGTTACTTTAGAGAAAGTACTAATCATTCTATTGTTGCAAAAGTTCTAACCAAAAAAAGAAAGTTTGTTTAGTATTTGTTCGTGAATCGCACGAGCTTAGAAACTAGTTCCCTTTCATACTTCCCCATCCCCTTCCTCCTCCCCACCCCACCATCATCCCCCTGACCCTAGCCCCGCTCACGACCGACCCTAAACCCGACCCACCACCCGAACGCAGCCACACCCCTCCACCCCGCAACCCACACCCCATCCCCACCATTAGTCCCCCCCACTGACCCAAGCGCCGCCCACGACCCACACCCCAACCACTACAGTCCCGACCCACCATCCGAACCCAGCCCCATCCCTCCACCCCGCAATCCACACCCCCAACCCTACATTCCTAAGACGCTAGCCTCCACCTACGACCCATCCCACCGCACCCACGACACACCTAACGCAACCCAGCCCACAACTCAGCTGCCATAAACCCAGATGTTTGCGAAATAAAGAAAGTGGCGGGTTGGGGAGGGAGGAAAGAGGAGTGGTGGACTCTTTAGGGGCGAGGGTGGAGTAGGTCGGTGAGGGGGTGGGGGAGGAGAAAAGTGGAGATGTGATACCCCATATTTGAGATGAGAATTGATGAGTGCTTAATAGATTGATAGTACTACTCATACCAACAAGATGCATCTTCTTTTCCGGGAGTCCATTTACCTAGAAACTCCACAGTTAAGTGTGCTTGGATGGGAGTACTACAATGATGGGTGACCTCCTGGAAAGTTTTCCAGAATGTGCACAAGTGAGGAAAAAGTGCACCGGAAAGACCTATGTTGGTATAGTGGGGTCAGTACACAGCCAAGAGAGCCACATTTCGTGACATTGACCAGCCCGCAAGGGGTTGGGATGTTACAGGATAGAGGTGGGGTGGTAGGGCGGCAATCCTCACCTAAAGTCAAGGGTGAGATATTACGCTTTTTGTAATCAAAAATCTTTATTAAACATCAAATTAAAACCCAATACTTTTGAATAACCTAACGTCGTTAGCTTTCCGTCGCCATCACAATCAGTCACACTATCATTCCTCATCTAACCCTCCACCACCACACATTTCCTGACCGTGTCGACGTCGTCGCTCGTCATGTCCACCACGTCACTCTTAAGTGGGTCCTCCTCCTCACCCTCACCCTCCACGTCAGCACCACCAATAATATTCTTGGGTTTCTTTTGGGTGACTGGTGAGGGTGAGTCGACTCGTTTCCTGACTCGGAGCCGACTCAGTGAGGACCCGGCGAGTTTGGTCTGGGCGAATTGGAACTCTCTCTGATGCCCTGCTTTTACTTTTGACAAAACCACATACCCATCATCACCATCATGACCAGTAACACCATTATTATTTTTTTTACTATAAATATCATCATTTTCCTTGTTATCTTCCATTTTTACTAAGAAATGAAACTGAGTTTTTTTGTTTTTTCTTTTCTTTTGAGTCAGTGAAGAGAAAGAGAAGGCTTAAGGAGCAAGATTTGATTTTAAGGGTGTTCAGAATTGTTTGTAATGTTGCTCTGAAGGAGGGTTTGAGAATGAGGTTTTACCCCTGGGGGAAGGTAAAGTGTGGGGAATGTGGGGGGTTTTGGTGAGGAGAATTTGGTAATTTGGTATTATAGGAAATGTTTTTGGGAGAGAAATTTGAAACGTCCAGAATATTTGGGAATGAAGAGAGTGGACCAATAGGAACAGGGAAAATATTTTATTTGCTCTACTGGCTTCTTCGCAAATCACACGTAGGTTTGTAAAAAAAAAAGGGATTTTTTCTTATTTACTCATCAGGTTTAAGCGAAAAGTTAAATTAATACCTCTCGGTATTTTTACTAATCCAAAATGTCTAGTGGTCTGTTTTCGACTCAATATAACTTTGATGAGGACGGACGTTACACCCCGACCAAGCCCACCCCGCAATCCACACCCCCCACCCAAACCCCACATTCCCACGACGCTACCTCCCACCCATGACCCAGCCCATTGCACCCACGACCCACCTCACACGACCCAGCCCACACCTCAGTTGCCATAAACCTAGTTTTTTGCGAAACAAAGAAAGTGGCGTGGTGGGCAAGGAGGAAATGGAGGAGGAAAGTGGAGAGGGGGGGGGGGTGGGGGAGGAAAGGAGAAAAGAAAAATAAAATAGAGAGGAAATTCTCACCCTTGATTTTAGATCCAAGGGTGAGGCATGTCCTTTCCTTTTTTGCAATCAAAATTCTTTGTTAATCATCATATTAAAACACATTACTTTTGAATAACCTAACAATGTTAGCTTTTCGTCGTCATTAAGGGTATTTTGAGTCGACAAACAGACCTCAGGGGTATTTTGAATTAGTCGAAATAACAAAGGAGCATTTTGGATTTTCACATATACCTCAGGGATAACAGGAGAATTTCCCTACAATGAATATATGGAGAAATAAAAGCAAGTAAGAATGAATGACAACAAAACTAAATAAACTAGATTGATTGTGAAATTCGTGCAATCATGTGATGGCAGTGACGATGGTTGAAGATTGCGGGTTGTAATACGAGTTGGGGTGAGGTAGGGACATTCGAACAGATAACTTAAGGAAGATATTGGTTCACTGTGAGGGCGGTTTTTAAGAAAAAGACATAAAGAAGTAAATGAATTTTTAATAGGGGTATTTTAGGTATTTATAATGGGTGTATAAGTAATTTGAAGGTTGCGTTAAGCAACCATTATTAGGGGACATGGCTCCGTCTACTTTAATCCCTCCTAGGATTTTTTGAAAAGGATGGACTATTGTTTTGCATAGTTGGCTTCTTCGCAAAGTATACGTAGGTGGTCATCAGGCCTGGCTTTTTAATTTTGGGTCATAAAAGTCAGGCTTGAGTTTGTCTCATTTAGGCTTTGCTTCATTTGAAGTGATAACCAGTTTTTGGCCCCGTGAAATTCATTGGCTTATTTTATGATAATTTTTTTAATGAATATTTGTTTTATCAAGTGTTTTGATTAAGTTCAATGCATGCCTTTAGGACAAGATTAGCTACGACCCCCCAACATCCCAACTAATATAATCACCTTCATCCATATTCGAGATTTACGGCTCTTATAAGAAAGCGGCATTACAAAATTATGTTCCACTAGGCCAGCGGCAACCCCAATAACGACAAAGAAAATGGATTTGTAACCAAGGTTGTTGAAATAATCCAATATGTCCCTTATTACCTTATCCTGTTAAAGATGTCCTTCAAATTTCTTTCCTTGTCAGTCAACTTCTTGTATTTTTTTCCATCCTTGACAATAAAATATTCAAACATATTATCCTCCTTCTTTATCTCTTGCATTTGAATCCCTTTTAAGAGACTCTTCACTTGCTCCTCAATCTCATGAATCTCCATACAATATTGCAATCATCTTCAAATCTAGCTGGAATATGTGATTCCCTGTAATTTTTCTTAAGAGCGGTCGAAAATATTACGAGGAGGTAATAAAAAGATCACTTTTAAATTAGGTCATAGCCACTTTGAAAAAAAAACTCATTAGAAAACTCTTAGTAACAGTTTCGATTTATAGGTCAGTGGATGGGAAGAAGGTTGCCAACCCGCAACCGAAAGCAAAGAGAGTTCAAGATACAAATTCTATTGAGGTTACAATTTGAAGGACCGAGACGTAGGGATTTTTTTGAGGTTGTTCGCCCATAATTTGTACTTAATTGGGTTTAAGAAGTTGACATATGGAAGGTGGTTTGCTTTCGATACGAAGATCTGGCAATTGTATTTTCCATAAGCAAAGACAACTTAATTATGATATGCACAGAGTTAAGCTTGTCTAATTTTAAAAATAATGTTGGTTAGCATTTTACCTACTAGACTTCATGTTTAATAGTTAAAATAATATTGATATATGTTTTTTTTTTAATTTTTATGTTCTTTTGTCTTTTAAACCGGGTGCTAAAGGGAGAATTTATAGTTATTAATCAATTTCAATAAGTGTTGTAATTTATTTCCAAAAAAAAGTGTTGTAGTTTGTTTTTTAGTTTCAAATAAATTAAAAATCTATTTACTTATGAAATCATAGATCTTATGAAATCATAGATAGGAACTATGTATCATTTGAATCGTTTAATCTAATAAGGTAATGAACATTTTATACATTAAAAATTATTTAATATTATTATGTATTATTTTTTTATACATACTTAACTCTAGTGTTCGTGCCAAGTCTGAATAAGTGTAGACCAATTAAGTTTTACATTATAGCCAAAAAACAAAATTACCAGTAGTCTTTATTTCACTTATAGTGTTCGGAATTTGGTTTAAAGCAACAAAAACGAATACTGTATGTAGGATTTCTTTCATTTTATTAGTTAACTATAGAACTTTGTTCTTGGTGTTTCTCGTTTGTAGTAAAGTATAGTCATTTATTAGAAGTTTGTTCAAGTATATTAGTTGAGAAATTAGAAATTTCGCTACTCTTCACTATATATTAAATATAAAAACCAAAATCAATTATGTCACTAGATGTAGATAAACATATCGGCTTTAGAACCCAGAAAAAATATATGCAAAATGTTTTGTAACTAGTTTTTTGTAATCATTAATATTTCTTACACACCCATGAAAATCATTATGTTTAGCTCAAATGTATTATGTAGGGCCTAAATGTGCTCAAATGGTGTTATTGTCATTCGTTTTTCCTCGATAAAAGTTTATTTTAATTATAATGGTGTATTTCAATAATGTAAGTTCATCATATTTTGACGACATTCGCTAAATTTTTGAAAAATTGCAAACGTTTTGGCCCCCTTGAGCATTTTCTTCAATTCCGTCACTGCCCGGTACATCTTATGTGGATATGGACAGCTGGCACACACAACAGTTCCATAATTAGCAAAAAGCTTTACGATAAATGGTGCTAAAAATTTTAAATCACACGCAAAATCACAATTGCATCATAACTTGCATGTCAATTAGACCACATACTACATAGTACATTGTTGAGCTAATATTACACACGGACACACCAAAACACAATTGTCTTTCATACTAAAAGTTGCAGCATTAGCTACATATGGATAATATGGCGATCGATCCCATAATAAGCTGCACCAGGCTCCACCAGCCTTGAATATATGCTTAGCTTCTTCATCTCCGACGCAAGCTGACCATGCCACTCGAGAAAAAAAAATTGCCAAAGTTTGTGAGGTTGCCCTGTGGGAGAAACTACGATAATTATACCATGATTTCTCCCCCATTCTTCCAAACTTATTCATTAGCTATTACTGGCTAACTATATATACTACATCTATATAAGCCACCTCCTAGCTGAGCCATGTCCAACCATGACTAGGGAGAGGCGACACCAACATAGCAATAGAAAAGCATATATGCAAATGCATGCTCATCTGCATTAGCTTAGACTATACAGTCCGGCCGGCAAGACTGTCTGACCTAAACATAAAAGGCAACCGAAAGGGGTAGCCTTTTAATTTGGTGGGTTTGTCATGGACACAAAAAAGCAGCATATAAAGAGCTATGATTTTGAAAGAGGCTAGCAGCAGGGTCCGCATCTTCCAAGGGATATGCGGCGAACACAACTATTGTTTCACATTCGATTGTTGATGCCACATGTTGTCCTCCTTGAGTTTCTTTTTAATTCTAAATTCGATTTTTTTTTCTTTGTGGAGTATTACTTAGAAAATCTTTTTGTGGTACATTAAGGGCAGCCTTATAGATAATGCATAATATTTTTTTTTTTGGTATAATGGAGCAACTAATGTTGCGGAGAGGGGGATATAAGGATTCGAATCTGGGACAACCCCCAAGCACGTTGAATTCTCAACCATTGGGCCAACCTTGATCCTTATCATGTACATGATGATGAATGTTTAAATATCATCCCAAGTTTGCTTTATGTCACCCTAATTTTATCATTTTATTTAAAATAGTTCCTAACAATATACCTCAAAATCGCAGGTTTGAATTCTCATATTCCCTTCTCTCACAATATTAATTGCTCAAATGTACAAAATAAATATACAGCATAATTGATGAATAAATAGAATATAATTGATTAATATGAAATTTATAATACTTAGTAAATGTGTATCTTTATACTTAGTGAATATAAACTATATAGTGGGTAAACATGTATAATTGTATATTATATCACGTATATTAAGGTTGATAGATATATGGATTGTATTGATTTATTTGAATAAATCTTTTCGTAGTGGTTAATATGGTATATGATGCATCATATATAAGGGTGCGATGTATACTAATCATACATTTCTTCTATCAACATACTTTTCCACTTAAAATGATTTTCGGTTAAGCTAAATGGAGCCTTAAATCATTCATTGAGATGAGTTTCAAACTTCGATAGATTGCAGATAGTAACTATGTTAAGGCTAACAATTAACATCCACAAACTGAACTCTGCCAAGCTGACAACTAACTCGACGAAAATGTTTAAGCTGTTAACGAATTGTTCGGTGGACTGACTGATCATCAAAACCAAATTGTTGGCTGAGTTAAAGCCCAAACCCATTCTCTGTTAGTAGTTAATACACTACACTACTACAGTACCGCCGCATCGCAACATTTCTGTAATAGTAAACCTTCACACTTTTTTTTTTTTTTCTTTTGAAATGATGATGAATTCAATTAATTGACAGCCTATGTTAGTTACTTTTGCAAAGTTCAGTACCCAATTTGGTACTTAACTCTAACACATGGCATCACCACAATAACACATTTAAAAGTTTTTAAGCAAACTTAAAATTTTTGAGATCAAGTTAAGAAAACTTATTTGAAAGTATATAGTTGGCTAATAATAGATGTTACGTTGTAAGATGATGGTTTGGTGATATATCTTTACATTGCTACCAATAAAAAAAAGAAAAATATTTTAATGATAGGAGATCATTAAAAGTACTTTTATTTTACATTAGAAATTAAACACATTTTTGAAAATAATTAGAAAATAAATTTAAAACCAAAGAGTATACTCTTGAAATTTAGAGAGGTAATTTTCTATAATCGATTTGACCTCGTTTAAAAGTTCTTATGAATCCCGATTGGTATTTTCCCACATTCCTTAATTCACTCCGAATTTTTTTAACAATTGTAAAGGCATTGGGAAATAGCATATTGGGTGCTTTTTAGCATATTGGAGCCAAATAGAATAGTGGACCAACATATAGGCTACATTTTGGTGTTTGCTAAATGTGACCGACTAATCAAATATTCTAATACATGCTCTTGACTGAAACTAACATTTCGAAATGATATCTATACTTATCTATCTATACTATTATCTTA
>CAAKMY010040331.1:0-76471 GCA_901111285.1 Corrigiola litoralis
GGGTAGCTTCGGGTCACGGGTCGAAGATACCTCAACCCTAACCCTAAACTTTCGGGTTCGGGTCGACCCACCAGGTCAGAAACGTCTTTTGATCAAATTAAAATTTTCTTATTTGGTTGCTTATATATACATATTGATGACTTGTATTATGGTTACTTTAGCTTTATTTTGGTATAACAATCATATGAGGATAAAAAATGCTTAAAATATAATAAAAAATAAAAATAATATATAAAATGATAACGTGGATATCCAATTAATGTATACTAAAATATATATTAACTAAAATGAGAGATAATCATATCAAAATGTATATAAGGTTGAGAATTTAATGGTTTGAATTGATTTTTTTATTACAAATATTGCTTTTTTTACCATTTACTTCATTACAATTTATCATTTAAACAAACTTCAGGTCAATTCGGGTCGGGTCGGGTCGGGTTAAACCCTGACCCTAACCCTAAAATTCTCGGGTTCTTCGGGTTCCGGTTGTATCGGGTTCCGGATCGAAAAAGTTGTGTTCATGACCCTAAATTAACGGGTCGGTATGGGTCGGGTCAACGGGTCGGGTCGAAATTTGACAGCTCTAGGCAGGACTATACGCTTATTGGTATTTTCAGTGGAATCGTCGGCATCCCCCATGGTGTCACACTGCCACACATGTGTTTGATTCGGTGTTTCGGCTCTACGGATTTAGTTTTGATCCGATGTCTCAACATCTTCTTATTATCACTTATATTTGGTGGTTGGATTCGGACAATCGGGCGAGTCTACACATACTGGTGCCTTCTTCCACCTCTATTCATCCAAGTTAGCCACTTGGAAAGTCATCGCTACTAGATTGCGTTTGGTTCCTGACTAGTACTATCGAGAGGCCGATAGTTACAGGCGGACACATACTAACACTCCTGTTTTATTTCCAATAGGGCATATTTTGATGGCAAGTTTTACTGGCTTGCTTATGAATATAATAGAGGTCTCAATGTCTCATTCATCATCGGAATCTAGATCCATATGTACCTGTGATAGTTGCATTTGATTTTGAAACCGAGGTTCACACGGTCACACCTTTACCTACCGAGACCATCAACTTCGTCAGTAAATTTTAAGGGTGGAACTCTAAGTTGTATACTGTACACTCTTGACTACTTGTTTTGTTTGGGGATAAAAACCAAAAGGGTTTGTGACATTTCAATGATGATTGGTGAAGACGATTCCGGGATGATCTTGTGGGAATTCAAGTCTTCTATATGTTTGGATGCTGGGCGAATGATGGATGCATAGTGAGTTAGACATTCTATCTGAAATAAGGCTTGCTAAATGAGCTTCTCTTGAATGCGTCAGGTAGCAAAACTTTCAAAGTTGTTGAGAGTAATCCGTCCACTTGGCAATGTTGGAATGAATGTTTTTTATATCAACTTATGTGGAGAGCTTGTTTGGTATATATAAGGATCCTTAGGAAGCAATTAAGATGGTGATCGGTGATGAATCTGTACGTTAGAAATACTGGAGACAATAAAAGTGACAGGGGGAAAGGTAGCTTCAATTTCTAAGTTCTGATCATAGGGATCTCTAAAACTTTGAATAAACTGCTTCTAAGCTGTTCAACATAATTTCAGTCAGGTTCTTTTAGGCCTGAGCCAGAGATAAAATGTCGCTGCGTAGGTCATCTAGTTCTTACTGTATGTACCATCTAATTTTGCTTGCTAGCTTGTATATATGGAGATCTCTACCATCCAATTTGGTGCAAGTAACTTCTGCTGCTTAGGCAGAAGGTAAAGGAGCACAACTGCACAAGTATGATACAGACTTAATTGCATATGCAATTATGCATAGATGCACAAAATGCGATTGACGCATAGATAAAGGCAGTTATGTTCACTAGGACAATACACACAAGAAATACCAGTACCAGCCTTTGGTTTCATATGCGGTGCATAAATGTTTACAAGGAGCAGACTACACCTTCAGACTGAAAAGTATCATAGGGTCCTGCAGGCTCATACTATAGCTAATTACAATATTCGGAGTAATTCGTTACGTATATACTCAAGACATGTCTACTCGATGCAGTTGCCAGCTGAGGAGAACCAGATTCAAAGGCTCCCTTGAGCGGTAGCTTTTTTGCCTTGGCACATTAAACTAGTCCTCAGAGTGCACACTATTTTCTTTGGCATTAAACTAGTCCTCTGAGTGCACACTGTTTTCTTTGGCATTAAACTAGTCCTCAGGGTGCACACTACTATTAAAAAAAACCGGTATAGGCCATAGGATAATAGGACCATGGCTTAATGCAGTAGTAAAAAAAACTCTTTGAACCTCCACATGTACGCTAATAACCAACTCTACATTCACCAATTCACTAGTAAGGATCTGTAACATGTGTATATATACTAATTAAAATTCATTTGCCACTCTAACACTCAAGTAAGTCAAAATATGTTCATGGATTTTCCTTATAACATTTACTCCGTATATAATTGATCAGTAACAATGCAAGCATTCTCTTTTGCATTGATTTCTTGACAACAACTATAAAGGACAAAATCCAATATCCTACCAACAACATCCTAGCTAGCAGCAAACTACTCGATCATACTAATATGAGCATGCTAGTATATATGCTACATGTCTATAATCATATGCTCTCATACAGCTATATAGCCAAACGAAAATACAATACAAATACACACGAGCTAAAGAAAACACAGACACAAATGTGCAAGTACGTATAACATGATTACATGGACCCTTAAATATTTCATTTAATTTTCACGTGGACGAAGAAGAAGAAGAAGACGCTTTCGACGTCGTTGCACCCCGTGTCCGGTCTCTGTGACTGTAGGGACAGTAGTGACACCTTCTGCTGTGATCACTTCAGGTCCCGCACTTGAAACTACGACGTCGTCGACCACCTCAGGACCATCCAGCAGGTCATCCAAGTAATTGTCCAAATCTTCAGGGGTAAACTTGATCACTGGGTCAATATGCCCTCTCTCCCTATTTTTAGCCAACAAAACTTTATACTTCTCGTATATCATCCCATATCTCGCATCAATCGTTTTTCGAATGGAGGCCTTCATCTTGTCCCGTAACTTTGGATCATGTACAACCCAATCCACCTGCTTACGATACTCCTCCTCAAACTCAAAATTAAATCTCTTAAAACATTCCTTAACTTCAGGAAGAGGAATCTCCACCGTTAGATCACTTGGTAATTCAGCAAGAACTCTTCCCCACCCATTTCTCTCATAATTTGCTGCATATTGTTCAACCTTAGCACTATGTTTCTTCACCCATTTTTCCTCTAACACGGAAATAAGTTTGGACCCCTTCACAGTCTTCACTATATAGCGTACATTATTCGCCAAAAACAAATCAGATAGTGACGTATCTTTATAAAGCTCAGCCTTAGTTTCCAACTTGCCTATTAACACTATTATTAGCCATGCAAAATGTAACGCTAGGGGAGACGCTGACGTACCATCCTCGAAATAACTCTCTGGTAAAGGCGACTGTAAACTTGGTGGAAAATCCTTCAAAATTGCATCCAATGCAGTAGTGTGACCTATCAACTTTGAGAAGTAATCCATGACGTGGCGTGTCAAGGGATGGACTCCACCTCCGGGGACTAGGTTTCTCGAGGCGTCCCTCTGAATGGTCCCTTCGAATTCAGTTAAGGTTGATCGGACGGCTTCAGTGATTCTGGTTATAGAAGATTTCGCCTCTGTTCGGACGGGTGAGGTTGATTCCGATGAGAAGATCTTCTCGATTTCGGGCCAAATATCCGTGATTGCTTCTTGGAGTTCAAGGTATTTGTAGATCTTGTCAGGCATTTTCTTGGAATGTTTGGCAAGTTTTCCTGGAACCCTAAAGAGAGTCATTGCAGAATCTTTGCAAACCTCGGAGAATATGGTATCTGTGATAGGTAGAACATTGCTTGAAAAGAGGTGATTGCATAGATCCTTTTCTCCGTGATAAATTTGTACCACGCTTATGACTAATGCGTTTAACCAGTGAGTCATCTTTTCTTCTACTTTATCCCAATCCATTTTGACAACTTGTGATTTTTTCAGCCTACGCACTCCTAGCTTGAGGAGTGCATCATCAATATATGATTTTCTCGCAAGTCTATAGACCGTGAGGCATTTCCTTGTGTAACCTGCGCCCATCATGCAGTCTGCGATGAGTTTGAGGTCTTCCATGACGGTTGCGGCTTGTTCTGTCGTTATTGTTGCGTCATCAGATGGTGTTGCGTCAACAGCGTCGTCAGATGGTGTAGGGGTATTAGTGCCTGGCTCTTTGTTAGAATACAATCGGCTCTTGTTGGCCTTGAGTAAAGTGAAAAATTCGCGGCTAAGCCGCTTCTTGGCCACACGAAGAAGGTGTTGGGTATGGACCATCTTTCTTGTGGACATTGAGGGAGAGGTGATGCCTGACGATGTAAGGAATTCGAGGGAGGCTTGTAGGTCTTTAACAGCGGCCATGAATTCGAGGACTTCATCGCGGCTGTGGTTGCCAAAGAGGGAGCTGGTGTTAGGGGTTTCGGAGGAGGTTTCGTAGTGCTCCCATTTGGAGATGATTTTCACGGCAGCATCCATGGTTTCCTCCATGATTGCGTCCGCGAAGGTGTTGATCGATTATTAGAGAAGGGTGATAATGTGTATGTTGAGAAGAACGGGACAAAAATTTGATGAAGAGTAAGAATTATTTCATGTGAGTAGTCTAAGGTTGGGAAAACTCAATCAATTGTTAGGGGCAGGAGATAGTGAGAGGAAGTACGTAGAGTTAGGGAGAAGGGTGGAGAGGAGGCTTTTAAGGACGTATGGGAGGATAAGGATTAACAAATGAAAGGTTTTACAAGGTACGGAAATTGCTTGTGAAGGTATAAAAATAGAAGTGGTCCTTAATAAGAGATTGTTGGTTGCACTTACTTTGTTTTTGCTAATGATACGAAAAATATATATTGTTCTTATTATTATAAGAAATATTAGATTATTGTCTAATGTTTAGAAATTAACATTATATTGTTCAATTAAAGTAGGATGAGTTGCAAATAAAATCTGATATGTTTCAAAATGTTAAGTTCATAAATAGTCGTTATAGGCTTAGTAGACATTTTTTTTGGTTACAATTAAGCTTAGTAGGTGTAGATATATGTATGAAATAAATGTCCATATGTTGTCAAAAAAATAAAAATAAACATCCATATATATGTATTTTCCAAGCATAGTCAATTTAATTAAATTTAACTTGTGAGTGTCAGGAACTATACCATTGGCTAATTATAATCAAAGGCACCACAAATTTTGATTATTGAGATCTCAAAAGTGTCTTTTTTTTATTTAGCAATACCATCATCACTTTCCTCTCATGTTGCACGAATGCATACCTGTTTTTTTGTCAAAGATTGCATACCTACTTTGATAGTCAACGCATTTTGCTAGCATATGCCCAAACGATTTTAATTTTCTAATACAAAAAGAATTAGCAAGTGCAAACAATTTTTTTAATGAACTATGCAAACAATATTGAGAAAGAATAATGGAGTGATTTCAAATATATCAATTTACGTGAGTGTTAATCGAATTTTGTATGCAAAAATCCAACTTATTTTTTTTGCGTCTATCTTCCTCCGATGTTGCATGAAAGAAAGGGGTACAACTTCAGTCACGTAAACGAAGTATTATGTATGATATATACGGAGTATTCAACTAATGTTTACCAGTTAAGTACACATATAAATGCTAAAGATTATTTTGTTAGTATAATACAGTAGTATAAAGGGGATGTAGCTCAGATGGTAGAGCGCTCGCTTAGCATGCGAGAGGTACGGGGATCGATACCCCGCATCTCCACCAATATCTTTTCGTTTTGAGAATTATATAAGTATTTACGTCGCTAGTTTCGTTTACCACTACTGTATTTACATTACAGAGCTTCAACGTACAGTGTCTTAGTATGAGAAAGTTCAACATATTTATGTTCACCAGAATCACCACATGGGGGTATCTCATCAGAAAAGCCAACTACCGGCTTTATTATTTCTTTCTCGTTGCATAAGTGATAACTTGGCGCCTATGTGATTGTCCATGCAGCGTGTCAGCTCCCACGTAGCAGAACTTCAACAAAATTATGGTCCATAGTTGTGAGCTCTTGTTATGAAGCTTTGTGAGTTTGTGACAAAAGAAAAAGATTAGATAGGAATGTACAGTTTGCAGAAGAAAGGGCAAGGCTGTGTAAACTTCAATGATTCAATCACAATGACATGGGGAAATGTCAAGTAAATTATAGATACCAATTTCATCAATAAAGACCGCATAGCGCAGTGGATTAGCGCGTTTGACTTCGGATCAAAAGGTCGTGGGTTCGACTCCCACTGTGGTCGACTCTTTTGCTTTTTTTGTTTTCCGATCTTGTCTTTTCTGTTTCGACTTTTGATTCTGACGACGAATTTTGGCCATAAGGTTTTGGTCCCTCCTCTCGTGCTATGCCAAATGGTTACTCCGTATAACTTATAACTTAGGTGTGAGATAGCTGTCTAAGTAACTAGGTCATACTTGCACAGTTGCACTATATCAAGTTATTACACTATGTGGTACGCTACTGATTGGTATGAAACTAGCTCTTTTAAGAGTACTGTTAGACAGAGTGGAAGGATTTGAGAATCAAACACTAGGAGTGGACATTATGAAGCATACTCCGTATACAACATAAACTGATACTTCGTACAATTTACGAGGGATTGAGTGTCGTATTAAAAACGAGAACCTTATTGAGAAGAGTGTGTAAGTTACAAAGGTTAAAATATGCATAATCAATTTCGATCCACAGAGAAATAGTAGTATAGAAAACAAAAGTTAATATAATATTTTGACACTATCTATCATTAAGCGACATACGTTTGGACCTTATAATAACATATCTCCACTTTGCAGGCCATTATTACGAGGACTAGCACTAAAATTTACGACTTATACGAACACATGCAGTAACACAAGCTAGATCTAATTCAACAAGCCATGAAAATGAGATTGTCAAAGTTTATACTCCCACGAGCTGCATCTGTTTTCCAACATAAGCTCCATATTCACCAACACCCAGCAAACAATCCTCTACGTATACTTAGCAATCATATAGTGGGACCCACTTCTGGTGGTAGGACCCACACTCGGTTCTTCACTTCAGTGGAAAATGAAAAGGGCAATATTGGAACTTCATCGGAAAAGTCAACGGTGGCCGGAGGGGATCTACCGGCGGGCCTCCGGCAGGAGCTGATGCCGCGACACGTGGCGTTCATATTGGATGGGAATAAGAGATGGGCTGACTTTAGAGGGCTTGAGTCTGTAGCAGGCCATGATGCTGGACTTAATGCTTTGCTGAATGTTATGGGCCTGTGTGCTAAATGGAATGTCAAAGTTGCGACTTTTTTCTTGTTTTCTTCAGAGAATTGGCGTCGGCCCAAAGTTAGTGCTCTTTTTCCTCTCCAATTTGATACGGAGTAAATGATGAGTTTTAATTTTTTTACACTAGTACTTTTACCATGCTTTGTTCTAGATTAGTTGGTGATTGAATTAAATTTCATATATATTTTGCATGCTAGTACAAATTGTTATGAAGCTACCATTAATGATTTTGTGTACCTTATAGTGAAAATTGCGAACCAGTGATAATTCAATATTTCCACTCCACGACATATAAAGAACTATCAAAGATTCAAAGATACACAAAATCTGCTTTAAGTACTAAGAAATATACTTAGAACGTATACTCGAGTATATGCAATAGGAGAGTAATTACTAATTCCGTACATTTCAGTGGTTTGACAGTTAGACTGAGTTGTGTACTCTGAAAAGTACGGAATTGGATGCTTTGTGTAACTGTGTTAGATTATCAGTTTATTTGGTAATTTATACACTTTTTGCCATGCTTAAGGGCTTAAGGCTAGGGCTTGTGTTACATAATAAATATTCTAATTAGAGAGTGTATTGAGCTTTGTGCTCTACATGGCAACTTATGAAATTACAAGATCATGCCATTGTATCCTGAGTCATGGTCGTTCAGAAGCTCTTTTGCTGCAAGAACGATGGTGTTAGATGTCCTTGACTATCCTATGAAATTATATGGTTCATGTTAGGGTCATGTGTGAGTTAGATATCCCAGACTGGAAGATAAAGGTGGGTGGTTCTAGTTTATAAGTCGAGCGAGATATTCCTCCTATTGTCAATTGGTTTTAGGATGATGTAACCTCATTTCACAATGAAATTAGAAGCATACTATGGACTATGGACCTACTATTCAATCTACTATAACCAAATGATTTATAAATTTCTGGTTGAAATTGAAACACACGAGGAATGATCAATAACTTTACCCCCACAGACGACCTATTAATGTAGAACTGGAATTTTTCTTATAAACTTGTTATAGACAGGTCACAGGTCATAAACTTTTTGTTGTAGGAGCTTCAAGTAATTAGCCTAAGCAATTCTTATTTATGTGGTAGATATGATATGATAATTGATTTCTAAGGCAAGAAAAGTGAACGAACTTGTAGTTGTAATTTAACCAGCAAACAGAAGCACTTCCATGCATGTATGAGCTTCTTGTTGCACCTTCCTCTTTGCGGCAGTATACATACTTAGATATCTATTTTGCCGATTTATATCACTTTTAGCTTGAAATGCAATTGAAATTCTGAAATTTTAGTGGCAACTATCATCAGTCGAGCATTCTATGGGCGAACATGATTATCTTGAGTTCTATTTTGTATTTGCAGCAAGAAATAGATTTTGTGATGGCGCGGTTCCAGAAGATGTTGATAGATGAACTTGAGAATCTAACAAGGCAAGTATTTTGCTGTATGAAAGTATACTTCTGAAATGTCTTTTCCCAATTGATAAAAGAACCTGAAAGTCTATTGTAAATATTTTTGTTTGTAGTCATTATTTGAAGTATCAGCTACTTTGGGTTTGGTTGAACTCATTCTCTTCTGACTATTACTTATTAGGCAAGGCATAAGGATCTCCACAATAGGAGATACGTCTTTGATCCCCATCTCCTTACAAAAAGTGTTAGACCATACAAAACAAGCCACAAAGGACAACACCAGAACGCATGTCCTGTTCGCCATCAGTTATAGCGGCCAAAATGACATTGTGCAAGCCTGCAAAAACATAGCTAAAAAGGCGAAGGACGGCCTCATCGAACCAGAGGATGTCACTGCATCCCTGATCGAACAGGAACTCGAGACCAAGATCACAAGTACTCCTTGCCCTGATTTACTCGTTAGAACAAGTGGGGAAGTTCGAATCAGCAACTTTTTGCTTTGGCAATTGGCCTACTCTGAACTGTATTTCACAAAGACACTCTGGCCTGATTTTGGGGAAGCTGAGTTAGTTGAGGCGTTACAGTCTTTTCAGAACAGAGGGAGGCGCTTTGGAGGCCGAACCTAAGATCATCATAACTTTTCGAGCTCAGTTGGCGTTTGGCAGTCAGCTCATCATACATATTCATTCGTTGTAACCATAAAGCCAAGGCAGTGTTCTTTACATGGTATTTTCATGGGAAATTTCTGAAATTTTGGAAAGTTTCGGGAATTTTTGGGAACTTAATTAAACTGTAGGGAAATTTCGGGAACTTTTGACACTTTTGTACTTTGTTAAACAATATAGAGAATTTTCGAGTACTTAATTGAATATTGTGTACTTTTTTTTTTTTTTTTGAGGGAAGAATATTGTGTACTTTTGTAATCTTTACTCAACTTTAGGGAACGCTTTCGATATTTCTACAAACAGAACAAGTGACAAACGATGAATTTGGTGTTTGATGTGTACCATCACAGTCGTCGAGTTTTGGTTTCAAAGTTCTTCTGTAGGCTGCTTTTTTAGTTTGGTGATTCCAGTTGATTTTAACCTCTGTAATGGAAGGATTGTAATGAGCTTAGAACATCCAGTAACTAACTAACATGTTAACTAGCTGTTAACACTCATCTCTCGAGATAACTAGATAAACTTCCTAAACTGTGAGCCCAGCTAGTGGAAGAGTCTTTTTGCAATCGTCAAATAGATTGCGTAGTCATGACTTCATCCTAACTCAACTATAGCAATCGAAAGATTATGCTTCATATATAATCCGTAATATTTTGGACCAATTTATGCAAAGAACTGATCTATAATAGTTTTAGTGAAAAGAGTCGTTTTTTATTGTGCGCATCCATTTGGTAGGTAGGAACAGCAAGCAATATGTTTCAGAAACCGAATTAGTTTAACCCTTTGGTGGCCTAACTTTATCTAATAACCGCGTCTACAGGAATCACTGAATCGGGAGTAAAATAGATGCATGGATGATGAATGCATTTATCCATGCAAATATTAAGGATGTGTTACGTTAGTAGGTGTCGATTAACATATTCTTTCTTACATTCGAAACAAGAGTTGGCGGCTCTAGTCCATCCTCCCTTCAACACTATGATCTTCTCTCTATGCACATACTGTATGAGATATGACCAACAGTTGCCACATTTCTTGCAAGCCAAATTACGATCCATCAATTTGTGGCGGCTATTATTATTCACTGTTGTATATTTCATTCTATTTCTTATCTACTACGAGTACCATTTAAAGGCAATGGATAATTATTGCTACTCATTAAGACTTGAGCGTTACATGGACTACGGGCTACGGCAAACTAAGATCACAATAGTTGTAAAAGCAATTTAGATGGGGGTATCTTTGACTCTCCATGATGGGATTACAAACAAATTATACTACTTATTAGTTATTATACATTAGATAATCTAAGACTAACACGTACGTGAACACATGTATCTTCTATTAGAAAAAAAAAAAAAAACACATGGTCTACTTTGCCTTTGAATTTCTCATTAATCCCTTTGGATCAAAAAAAAAAAAAAAATTCTCATTAATCCCTCTATTTGAAAATTATAATTTGATCGAGGGCTTTCTAATAGGATAGTTCATTATTCAATAACTCCTTTATACCCCTTTTTCCATTTTTTTTTTTTGTCTTTATCAGGAGTAATTCCAAAACGACAGTGTTAGTAAACTCCATTTATGATATTGAAGACAATTTTGTAACCCCTGCTATTTTTTACTTCGAAATAAAAACACAGGAAAAGGAAAGATATAGGTGCATTGTTTTTTTGCTTCCCCCCCCCCCCCCTGTTTTTATTTTATTTTTATTTTTTTAACAAAGGACCCCCTTGCTGAAAAGGGGGAGGGAATTTTATTTTTTGGCCCAAAACGGGGGAGAGGGTTTGATATTACGTTGTGTCATATAACTACTCTATCTAACGATAATAAAATCAATAATCTTTAGTAGTTGCAAACGTACTAGAATAATCAATTTCCTGCGCGTTATAAACTTCTTAATAAACTATGTTGACGAATTCAACCCTGAAGTATCGTCAAAGAGCAAAATAGGTTTTGGCATGGTACTTTTATGCACCTTACAATTTGGTCACAAAACCTTACGACCTTCCAAAGCAATTCGACCACTGTCCACATGTGAGATCACAAAAGAAAAAGCAAACCACTGCATGCATATATAAACTCAACCACATGCTTGATCTTCCCAACTTTCACCCAAGTAAGCATAAGAAAAACAACATGTCAAACCTCCACACATCGAAGCATAACAAATACATATGTCCTCGACCAACATATCAAGCAAGAAGAATTTCTACAATCATGAGCAAACCGAGGTCCCATTCCACCAGTGGCCGGCATTCGATTCCCGGTACATGGCACCAACGAAGTCTTCTAGTGGTGCCAATGAAGGCAGAGGAGTTAGAGCAGTAGATAGCAGATCATGCAGACAGCTGTACGTGAGTACTGCCTATACGTTTACGAGGCCAGAGAAGGAGAACAATGGTATGGTGGAGAAGGCTAAGATGTGTTTCGGAAAGGTTAGGCAAAGAGTTACTTTGGTTCATAGGAGAGGTAGCAAGACTTACAAGATCATGAGAAATAATAGTTGGAGAAAGAAGGGTAAAATTACTCTGATAATTGTTAAGAAGGTAAAAGAATTATCTTGTGCTTCTCTGTTGGCTATGGTACGAAGGATTCTTGCTTGCTCTATCATAGTCGATGTCGTTGACAACTAATTCCTTCCCTTTCACCAGCATCACAGTTCAATTTACAGAGATACATAGAGATAACATTTATATTCATAGATTAAATCTGTTTTCTTCACGCTTATGTAAGTAATTATGTTGGTTACGTACAGTAGTCAAGTTCATATCGTCGCATGTAAATACTATGGTATATGTGAAAGATTACTCTGTTACGTTCAATTAGGTTTGTCTAGTTTGGTATTCTTTCGTTGCCTTGAACATTCTTGCATTGCTTAGTTACCAACCAAGCATCTTAAAGCTATCAATGACATTATATTCTTGTTTGTGTAAATCAATCACAATGTGACTTAGCTTGTGACTTGTAAGGAGAATGGTAATGTAAGGACCTTGTACCTGAATTTTTTTAATTGTAATTCTTATATGTTGTTCTTCAGTCTATGGTAGCAGTGTTTTGAAGGGTAGGACATTGATGGCCGATCGAATGCCTTAATTAGGTTGTAGACTTGTAGTTAGAGTTGTAATTGGACACGTCTAACAATCGTCTAAGGCCTTTTTCAACCTAGACTAGACTTCTGTTCAAGGTAGATTTCAATTATCTAGAATATAGTAGATCATATGTCCTTTGTGTCTTTGCATGCTCTTTAGCTCTTTTTTTTTTTTTTTTTGACAAAGCTTAATTATCACATATTCACATTCCCACAAAATGGTGGAATTAACTTTGATTTCTTTGTAAACGAATTAATTTTGGCTAATTCTTATGAAATTAATAATTCATGGAAAAATGAAATTCATAGACATTATGGCCTACATTAAACCAAACGACCACATAAGTCGTTGCGAGTTTGAAAGGCTTTTAACCCTCAAACTTGATGCAAGGGTTAATTCTCGTCTACCGTCTCATGTCTTTCAAGTAATCTAAGTTATAAAGAATATAACCATTATTCAATCATTTGCTAGTTTGAGAGAGATTGCCCTGCTATTTTTTTTTTTTTTTGAAATAAAGATTACCCTGCTATTGTTATTGTTTCAAAGAAAACAACTATAACATGTATGGCTGCAACTGCAAGTATACAATAGTACAACTTGTTCGCTGAAATGCTGACTCTCATTCCACTATGAACGAGTAGGAACTTCGCTGAGTGAGAGTTCCACTTGTTTAACGCCTTTAAATTAGAGGTTCCCCTAAAAGTTTGGTCCCTTTTGGTGCTTAACTTAGAGCATGACAAAAAAGATGGCATGGCCTCCCATCGCTTATTGGATATGAAGAGATTGCCGTGCTTTGATTGCATAATCACGACATCTAGATCAAAGATTCAAATGCATGAAGTAGTAAATTGGTTTTTGTAAGAAACATTTTTTTTTTTTTTGGTGCTAAGAAGGCACCTAAACACATATTATATTTTCGCAATAACAAAACAAAGATAAGAAGACACCTATTAACACAAATCAAATCTAAATATTATCTAGAAATATGTCTAAGACAATAAAAGAAAACTATACGTTAGAAGAAAGTTCTTTTATCAAAATTGTGAGAATGGGGATTACATTCTCATCTAGTACGTTTTTCCGATAAAAACTGTTTATGTGTTGTTGATTAATCGAGATAGCTTTCCTTGAGGGTATTCAAAGATATGGCAGAATTCCGAAAAATATAGATGTCTAACCCAAGAGATTGCGGACAAAACATGACTAAGAGGATGAGAGAGACACTTCCACAAAGAGAGGCAAAACCCACTAGTAAAAGGAAAAACTCGTACATTGCAACTTAGCAAGAGGTGAGATTTATCAGACACTAGTAGTACACATGTTATAAATAAATGAAAAAAAACGAGACATGTAACTTCTGAAATGGACAACAACCTCTTTTAGTTAGTGAAATAAAGGAAGGTGCAGATAGAAGCCACATATTTTTGGTCCAAAAAGCTAACCTCTTCTCAGGCCCGGTCTAGAGGGGGGGGGGGGCAAGAGGGGCAACCGCCCTGGGCCCAAACACTCGAAGGGCCCAATTTTTTAAAAAAAGTTGTTATATATAATTAAAAAAATTATATTTTATATGTGTAATTTACATGTGATTGTGAGGAGAGTTAGAAAGTTTATTTTATGAAGATATTAAGGGCCCATAAAGAAACTTTCTATTAATTTCAGTATTAAGAGACTCTTAAATAAATAAATAAAATGACAAATAAAAAGTATTAGTAAAAACCACTAACCTACTTTTATACCATTGTTGTGCGTACCCAACACCTTCCTATTTATTTCTCCTCTTCTTTGTTATTCTCCAAAATTTTAGCTCTCAAATTCTACATTGTACAAATGTTTTTGAGGTGACGATTTACACCATATGAAAGTTGTCAATTGATACATTATGTTTAAGATTTATAGCCTCTTTGTATTTTTTTTTATTTTGTCAATATTGTTTCCATTGCTTGTTTCGTTTTGGTCGACTTGTATATGTATATACTTTTTTTCGCAACGCTAAATTTTACAGAGAGATCAATTATGCTTAATAAAAAAAATATACGTAACTTCGTTTTCACATGATTTTTTTCGACAATGTTATTAAAAGGGGCCCCAAAATTTTGATTCGCCCTGGGCCCACAAAACCTTAGAAACGGCCATGCCTCTTCTTTTTTTATTTGTTTTTTTTTTGTTTCTTGATCAAATAGCCAAGCATATGGGGGATGACAAAAGTGACATCAACATCTTGTAAGGGGAAAATATAATAAAAAATGAAATATATGAAATATAAAATTACATTCAGTTAGAAATTGTATAAGAAGAGTTTGATAGTAAGCAATGTTCTACACCTAAAAATGTTTAGGCAAATAGTAAATATTTGAAGGTGTTGTGAATATAGATTATACATTTCGGATCTTTTCTCTTGTACTCCGTAAATAACATTACGCTAACATTTGCACCTCATATAGACACAAGAAAAAAAAGATGCATAGAGTCTCATTTTGCCTATTATTACTCGCAAAAGGAAAAAGTTGTGTGTTCATTAAGTATCAGATTTAGACTATTAGTAGTTGTTGATTCGTCAATTGTGATGTGTAGCAAGATGATAATATGTCCATCTCTTGTTTCTTTAGATTAAAGCAGTGAACAAGGAGTCTGAATAGCATGAGAATCACAAATTATTAAAAGAAAAAACATAAACATAGTCATAACTTGAGTTAAAATAATCACAATCTATTAATATTATAAGAAAATGACCACTTTACATCTATCTGATTTTAACTGTCATTAGTTGCATACAAAACTTTATGCAGGAGAATTCAGAAGTGTGGGATAATGGGTTAGTACATGCTACTGGTGCTCAGCCATAGAATGCTCACCCTGAATGGTCCACTTTTTTACCTTGTCAAAAATGCGAATGTTTTTAATAAATATTGATTCATAGCTGCTGTAAAGTTTCTCATTTTCATGACTTACTCCAATCTTAGCCGGCCAAGACGGCCGGCTGGCCTGCCATATTAGATCAGATAAGAGGTAAGACCATTTAACAAAGGCGACTAAGTTTCGTGACGAGTTAATGCAGAAGAACACAAAAACGTGACCTTTGATAAGATATCCATGTTATATCCTCCAAACTAGGTGATCTCATCCGATGTTTAAAGGGTCGCTTACTAATACAATATATATACGCAGTCCTCATAACAGCAAGCCAATGTGACGCCCATCTCTGTGCCTCCTACAAAACTTTCTCACCTGCATTGTAAACAATCTGAATTCATATTTAGCCATAAGGTCAGGCAAATAGCTGAAAACTCTGTACACTTACCTGGTAAGATCACAACATTTTGCTTCTATATAGTATATAGTCACTGTAATTGTCAATTTGTCAGAGACTAGAATGTGATTGATTAGCATTAGAAATCCGAGAAATTTTGTCAATTGTACATAGCCAATTGCATTGGGCTTACCCTTTTCATCTCTTATCGCGTAAGAACTAGCACCAGTTCTTGCAAAAAATACTGAAATCGTTTCCTCCTGACTTGCCTGTCATTGATACATATGCTTGCTTCATTTCCCCACCCCCCAGAAACGCAGCTACAAATGAGGAGCAGCAGCATTGATGATGGTAAGAAGGTTACTCTAATATCATCAGTAAGGGAAATCAATCGCGTAACTGAGGCAAACCAGTTCAGGTTGCAGCACCTGGAGCTGGCAGTCGCAAATTTGACGAGCATTTGTAATGCTTTGAGAAATGATATCCGCTCCCTGGTAGGTCTGTCCCTTCAAGGCTCAGACAGAAAGGTCCCAGCAGAAGCAAATGGGATGAAACGCCGCTCTTCCGTTTCGAGTTCTCCCGGCTTGGACTTGAAGGATGAAATGCTGGGAGTGCAGATGCAGCAATTACTTGAGCAAGCTGCTGCTCTAGGCATCCTGAAGGGAGCCAAAACGACACCTACGAAGGAACCAGGTAACAGAATCTGAAACCACATGTATAAACCATCATACTAACTAATTCTTTTATTTTGGATGCCAAAACTTTGTATGTTTAGGTCTATAGTGGTTCTTAGTGTCTCTTATATATTCTTGTTTTCTATCAAGCCTCAAAGGGGTCGTTGTTCATGGTTGTCGTCCGGCTGGACACAATCCTGATTTGGTAGAGTGGAGCCTCGTAAGTCTCACTCTGACTCTCTTTCTTACCGTTTCGAAAAAAATTAGGTCATCCCATATTAACATCCGCTTAAGGATTGGGCCGCGGTGTCCTCTCCTTTTGCTTAGCATACAAATAAAAGATGATTAGTGATCAAATGATTCTCTATTGTTCTTTAAAACTGCTGTCCATTTGACACTATCAATTATCTGGGTACGAATTATATGATTCCCCAAACTTTGATGTTCATAGGGAACGTGAAGACGGATTTAAGAGAACTCGGTAAATTAGCCCCAAAGAACGTGCAGGCAACAATGAACCAGAAAAGTTCTGCAAAATCACTGGTCCAAACGAAGGATTCAACCACGGAAAAGAACATGTCATTGAAGTTGGCCCGAGTCAAGAACATCGTAGCAACACAACCAAAAGCAAAATGCTCTCCTCAAAGCCCAGTCAAGAACATGAAGGCAACAACTGCCACGGCTAGAGTCTCCCTCACATCAACAGTTAAAAAAACAAGAACAACGATATCCAAAGTCTATGTTAAGCCGGCCACCATCAGGGGCAAGGAAAGACCTAACACTTCATTGAAGTCAACAGTCAAGAATGTGGAAACTGTGAAAGGCAAAGGCTCCATAAAACTCACAATCAAAGGCAAACAAGGTGAGAAGTTTCAAACTGCAACAAGTTCTCATGCTATGATGAAGACTAGTTCGCTGTCTGGAACCACCACTGTGACTAAATCAGACGTCAGACCTCGGCGTAAATGGAGCACCAATAAAGAGATCACTTTGAAAAAATAGAAATTCTATCAAGAAAATTATTGAAGACGATCTGTGAAATCTTATGTAACACTCTTTATTTAATTGTTATGGCCGGATTGTTTCTGTATCTTTGTAGAAACAGAAATGACATTTCCTACATGATTATGTTTAAATTATACTGTACTACATATGAGATTGATGAAATCATCGCAAAATTCCGATTTGTAGAAAATCTTTAACAGCTTGTTTGATATGGAGGAATTGGATATAAAGGAGAGGAAAATAAAGAAAAACAAATGGGGCAGTCCAGCTAGTGCCCAACATTACAATCAGCTAATCAAAGAGGACAAGAGCATGCGCAAACGGAAACACATACTGTATGACACAATCAATGATCAAACTTTACTAATTGCGTTGCTTATTAATTCAATACAGCTAACTCTTTCACGGTTTTCCAAAAAATGCAATCAGCCATAAGACCTGAATGTTATGTTCAAAGATGAAATGAAACCGTTTTTTCTTCTCTGCGAGTCCTATGAATAGTTTTACATGTATTCTACTTGGCCTCTAATAAAATTTTCAGGGTTAACAGCAGACCCATTTACGTGCCAAAGCACCAAAACGCTCCAAGGAAAACAAGACTGAATTTCCAATCGAAACCTTGAAGCTTCCGAGTGAGCATAATAGCAACCTTTTTCCTCACTCTTCCTTGGTTTTTGGAACTCTTCCAGACGGCACTCTCTGCCCAGAAGTACACCGACCGACGAACTTCAGGACTTCATCAATTAGAATGACTGGAAGAGTGACCAGCAAGACGAGCAGCCATTCATTCAGACTAAGAGGGACAATGCCGAACACTTTAGCAAGGACAGGTACATATAGGATCAAGAAGTGCAAGCCAAAGGAGACAGACATGGCCAGTAGCAGCCAGGGGTTGACCCACGGGGGCATTGACACAAGGCTACCGTCTTCAGAAAGAGCATTGAGGGAGTTGAACATCTCAATGGCCACCAATACAGAAAGGGAAAGGGTCATAGCTTTAATTTTCCCAGATTGGAAATAATCACATGGATCAGCATCAAAATTGAATGTTTGTGCTCCAGCAGTGAAAGGTGAAACTGTAAAATTCTCCCATGAGCGGCATTGGCCCCAGTTGGCAAGTTGTGAATAGCTTACAAGACTATGACCATCTTGGCTTAGGTCAATACCAAGGAATGAGTCATGTGTATACCAAATGACGAATACTCCAACAGTTGCTAACCCAACATATAGCCCGATCACCTGTGTCAGTACGGAAGTCAGAAAAAAGTTCAACACAGAACTATAGACAGAGAAATTCATGTGACCGTGCAGTTAATATATAAAAAAGTAAATCATGCAGGGAATGTACTAACCAAGTAGCGGAATAAAATCCAAGCATTGATCAAAGAATCATCACTCCTACGTGGAGGTTTCTTCATAATATCCTTGTCAGGTGGATTGAATCCCAAAGCAGTTGCAGGGGGACCATCCGTAACAAGATTGACCCACAGAAGCTGAACAGGGATAAGACCTTCTGGAATACCCATTGCAGCTGTGAGGAAAATACATGCGACCTCACCAATATTTGAGGATATCATATACCTGCATTGAAGCAAAAGGTATTACTTTGAGTCAGAAAGAAGGTAATTGCCCAGGCCCATCGTTTGTCAAAAGGGTAAAAAAAGTTCTTAGGAGTTATTAGCAAACTGCTGATAAACATATATATCAATTTCCAAGGAATATCGATCAAGGCAAAGATCACCAAATCCTTAAGATTGTACTTCATAGACTTCAATAACACAGAATTTGTTAACCATTGACCACGCATATTATACGCTACAAAATTTCATTTCATGTAAACCAAAAATCTAAACACAAAAATCTACCCAGTAAATAAGTAAAACAGAGCATCTTCTGACCAATACACTCACAATTACCACTCATGTATGTTACTGTGTAAAAGTAGACAAAACAAGAGAGCAAGTAAAAGTAAAAATCCAAAAGAATAACAGCTCGAACATCAAATTTGGAACTTTGGGTTGAAATAAAAGGCAGATCATTTTGCAAAAGTAAAAGCAGGTCGAGAAAGTGAACTAATACCTGATGAAGGCTTTCATGTTGTTATAGATTGATCGACCTTCGGACACAGCAGAAACTATAGTACTGAAATTATCATCTGCCAGCACCATGTCAGAGGCTTCTTTAGCAACCTGGTCACGTAAAAATATACCGATGAGCATGGGTAGATAAACTTAGTGGCCCTGCTGTACAAATACATATAAATGTAGCAATAGGCCTCAAATAATTTCAATGCTAAACGAAGGCCTCAAATAAACAGAAGTAATAACATACCTCAGTCCCAGCAATGCCCATCGCTATGCCAATATCAGCTAACTTCAGGGCTGGTGCATCATTCACTCCATCCCCAGTCATTGCAACCACTTCGCCGTCCTCTTTCAGCAACCTTACAATTTCTTGCTTATGCCTAGGCTCAGCCCTGGAGAAAAGAAGACCTCCAGTCTTTCGTAGATGACCTTTCTTATCCTTATGTTCCATGAACTCTCTTCCTGTTAAACTTTTTGAACTAATATCCTCATCTGATTCAAAAACACCTATTTCGCGGCATATAGCTTCAGCTGTATTCTTGTTATCTCCTGTGATCACCATGACTCTAATACCAGCAGCTCTGCAGTCCTCAATAGCTTGGCGCACTTCTTTACGAGGTGGATCCTACAGTAACAAAAACAAGATGATTTTTAGTATCTCCTAAGTAAGCAAGAGTAACGTACAATTTTCTTCAAGCGCAAAGTAATATAAACAACCAGAACTTACTCTTATGCCAGCAAAGCCAACAAAGATAAGATTGCTCTCAATTGCAGGGTAGTTGGATGGATTCAGCAAAAGCTCATGAGCTGGGTGCTCATCATCACCATCATATGTAGCGAATTCTGCAAGGTCCTCCTTGTACGCAAAACCTAGGCAACGCAAAGCACTACTGGACATTTCATGAAGACTATCCAAAATTGCAGCCTTGGAAACCTGATCTAGCTCTACAACTGAACCATCAAGCAATTGTACGAAGGAGCTCCTTTCTAACAAATTTTCAACCGCACCCTGCCAAACAGTATCCCATATAAGCATCAATACTTCATGGATCAACATCAAAAGTGAGTTTATGTACCATAAAAGACTCAAAAATATTGCACATCCCTGACCAAATGAATGAAAAAGCAAATCACTTTGCAAAAATTCAGGTGCAAGGGAAACACCAGTACTAAATATATGAAATGAGATTAACCTTCAGAAATACTAAAAACAGAATTCTCATTGAGACCAACTAATGTCAAACCTCATTGCCAGTTCTCTTAAATTTCAAGAGGAACACCCCTAAACCCAATTTGAAGGGCACTAAAGTGTCCCATTCCCTTTGGTAGTCACCTTATATCACAATCCATCCTCTATCTTTTTTTTTTTTTTTTTTGTGTGTGGGGGGGGGGGGGGGGGGTTGATGGCCCCATAAGATCCAAACAAAAGCAGGAAATTTCCAGGCAGTTCACATCAACATCAGCATTCTTATATAAGTACCTTAACTAGCAGTGTATTCGCCCCAGAGTCAGAAGAGACAATGACACCCATGGATTTCCTGTCACGATCAAACTCAAGAGTGGCAATACGACGTTCGGAAGTGCTCCATGCTCTGCAACAGCCTTCAATCGCACAAAACAAACAAAACAGAATCACATCAACCATCACATCAAAAGGGGAAACAGTAACTTGTTTAACGAAGCAACAGTCACTTTCACATACTTAGTAAATCGTCAGATTTCGATGAACCACGCTTTAATCCACTTGGCAGCCCCATTTTCTCAGTCATAACCTGATAAAAAACAGAAAGAGCAAAAAAACTGTGTCATTTATTTGCCAAAGAAGCATCTCCAATAGAATCTCCGGTAATGAGTGTGCTTAAACAAGTCAAAAACAACGGGTACTGGTCTACTGGACAAAAACACAAATTGCTGCAACAGCTCAGAGTCTTTCCCAGATGTTCCAAAAAGTTGGGGAAAAACATCGAAACTTGCTAATAAGTTAATGGCTGTTTGTGTGAGAAAAGTTCAGTCCAGCAAACTTCCTCTTAATATAAAACGAACAAGAGCAATACGGAGTACATGATATGCAACGCAAAATAACAAAAGGGATAACAGAAGTATATTCTGAGGTTGCAGTCTCACCTTCAGTGCAGCCTCAGTAGGCATGCCACTAGCAACAAAATGTTGCCCAGATTGTTCAATCCCGGCATCATTGCAGAGAGCTGAAACTTTAGCAATCATTTGAAGATTCGTGTCCATATCACCAGCAGGCCAGTCATTTATCCCACCATCGGCGGGATCATAGGTGGTTCCCTCCACATGGAAGCTTCGAAGGATACCTGCTCTGGGGCCCATGGCAACAAGCTTCGCGACGGCCATCTGATTGGTTGTCAAGGTGCCAGTTTTGTCAGAACAAATGACGGTTGTGCAACCCAGAGTCTCAACACTCGGCAATTTCCTAACCAGTGCGTTCTTTTGGGCCATCTTTCTCGTTCCGAGGGCAAGGCATGTTGTAATAACAGCCGGCAACCCTTCGGGAATTGCGGCAACAGCCAATGCCACAGCAATCTCAAAATAATAAGTACACTTCTCGAATGAGAACTTGAAGTTCTTCGGCCGCCACCCATCATATTCCCAAGTGAGGAAATACTTGACATTGATCATCCAAACCAAGATGCAGATGACGCCGATGATAGCAGTCAACATTTCGCCAAACTCATTCAACTTCTTCTTCAGGGGAGTATCCTCCTCATGTTCAGAGGCCTCCTGAATCTGCGAGTGCACCTTCCCTATCTCAGTATTCATCCCAGTATCCGTAACCAAGCAGATACAGTTCCCGTTGACAACTGTTGTCCCAGCGAAAACCATACATTTCTTGCCCTGGATATCAGTATCCTCCGAGACAGGCTTCACAGTCTTACTCACTGCTTCACTCTCTCCAGTCAACGACCCTTGCTCAAGGCGCAAAGTCGAGCTTATCAAACTCACAACCCGCATATCAGCAGGCACCTTATCACCAACCCTAAGCTCAACAATATCACCAGGCACAAGCTCCTTGGCAGGCAAACTCGGCTCCTTCTTCCCATCCCTAATCACCGAGGCATGCTCCGACTGAATCTCCTTAAGAGCCTCTAACGCCTTCTCGGCGTTGTTCTCTTGCCACACCCCAACAATGGCATTCACAATTAAGATCAAAAAGATAACCAACGGCTCAACAAACGCCGTGATCCCCATCTCACCACCCTCATCGCCATCAATCCACGCCAACACGAACGAAACCACGGCCGCACCCAGCAAAATCCTAACTAGCGTATCGTTAAACTGATCTAAAATCAACCTCCAAACCGACGGCCCATCGTGCTTATCCAACTCATTCAATCCATAAACCTTCTGCCTCTTCTCCACCTCCTCACTCGAAAGTCCAACACTCCGACTCACCCCGTACTTCTCCTCACACTCCTTCACATCTTTCGCCCACGGCGCGAATGATTCCTCACTCTTCACTGTCTTACTACTCAAATTCTCTCGCTTTTTCCCGTTATCCTCCCCTCCTTTCCCCATTTACCCCCAATTCTACTGTCCTATCACCTAATCACCGTAATCGAAACCTACTCCTTCAAATTAAACCCCCCCAAATCACCTAATCAAATCGTTCCGAAACCAATTCCTTCAAATTAAACCTCAAATTAACTAATCAAACCGTTCCGTACTTAAATCCTTCAAATTAACACCTTAAATCAACTAACTAAATCCTAAAATCTCCGAAAAATCCAGAAAATATCCAACTTTTCCGTAACCGGTCAAATTAACACCTGAAAAATCACGAAATTGAACAGATTAATCACAAGATCTATCATTTCAACACTAATTCCACAAACATTCATAAAAACTCATAAACCCTAACTTTCTTCTAGAACATTCCACAACAAATACATAACTTCAACATAAACACAATACATCAACAAAAATCCATCATATCATAAATCAAAACAACAATAACCCATAAAAAAAAAGGAAAATTAAATAAAATCAAAAGTAAAAATATGAGATATACCTAAAAATGGAGGAAATTATGGGGAGAGAGAGTAGTGAGCAAGCTGATATTTCTAGACACTACTATATTTTAATTTTATTTTTTATTAAATAGACTAAAAATGTTGTTTTTAGTTAATCAATTAATGTTTTTTTTTTTAATTAGTCACAGTCATACACTTTTGCAGTAGAGTATGGCGTTGGAAATGGATGAAGGAAGAGAGATCCGCTTTATAAAACATTCCGGAGCTCGAGAGCGCTTCCTTCGCTCTTTTCTTTTCCTTTTATTTTCCTTTTAAATTAATTATAAAACTTAACTTAATTAAATTATATTTTTTTAATATTTTTGTGATTTATTATGTATTTCATCAAGCATCGAAACATAGCGTTTTATTTTGAATAGACGTAGTCATGCTGGCACAACAAAAGTTTCGTGTCGTGGGGAAATTGTGCTCCCACCCGATATTTCTTGTACCTTTCAGTTTTTTTTCTTGTACCTAATATAAAAAAATCTAAAAAAAATGACAAAAGGTACATGAAATTATAGAGTGGGAGCATAGTATAATTTTTGCGTGTCGTGAGTCTGTGACCTTTGAATCCCGAAGACGCCCTTGGGGCGTCTTTCGTGTATGTTTGGTTTGATTCGGGTTTGCGTGGAGCTTCCAGTGGTTCCTGAATATCGAAGGCATATTTGAATTGATTTGGTATGGCTCTGATTCTGATTTTGGATTATAAAAGTTTTGGTTGATTTAGCTTGTAAAGAATCATATTTTTATGGTAGAATTGTTACGTTTTTCGGGTTATTTCGAATATTGTAATTTTGATTCCGGTTTAAAGATATTTTGGGTTAATTTAGCTAGTAGAGAATCATTTTTATGATAAAAAGGTTAAATAGATAGGGTTTTTTCAAGAATTTGTGTATTTATTTTATTTTGTTTATAATCTTTTTGTATTCCAACAGTTTCCAACTGAATTGGGGAAACACATAAGGTCAACCAATGAGGGAGTGCCACGTAAGGGGGATGAGGTGACTGTTTGCTCACGTGAGGAAGTTGATTAGTGAGGTAATTAATGCAAGTGTGGGGTGGGGGCATGGTGACGTGGAGGATGGTGATTGGGTGAAATAGGCTGCGGAGATTAAAGGATTAAAGAATTGGGAGTGGTTTAGTGTGTTTGGTAAGATGAAGATTCCTGGGTGTTTCCTGTGGTGTGGGTAATGGCGTTTTTAGATTCGATCTTCTTTGGTGATAGGAAAAGTAAAGGTATAATAATAGTTTGATTTGGGGTTAGCCACTTAAAGCTAGTGTCATGCGTATTGATGTGGTTTTTAGCTAAAAGGGAGAAACAAACATGACTTAGGGGGATGATTATTGTAATTCGTCACTTTTTAGTGTGAGATCTAGGAATTGCACCTTTTGTTATTCCTATTTTCAATTAGAATATAAAAAGTATTCAAAACATATTATTCTTTCTCATTGTTAAAACTAATCATTGGTTTCAAAAAAATACTAATCATCAAACTCGAAACAATTGTAAATTTTAACCAAGAAGCCCAGGTTACGATGAAACAAATCGGTGGCTATCAATACTTGCATATTTGTGCAATCCTTTGTATAAAGATAAGAATCGAATAATACTTAAATGCCATTGAATGTTGTCAAAAAAAAAAGGAAAATTATATATTGAATAGTAGGAAAGATAACGTATCAACTCATTTATGAGCAAATAGCATTCCCTAATTGGTGACGGTTTGGAACATCTTATTAGTTTGATTACAAAAATGTAAGATAAAGAAAAATTACCTTTTGTTAAGGATTTACAGATTCGTTTGTTGTTTCAATTTCAACTTCAAATAATATTAATTTTCCCTACATAAATCTAGTAATGTTAGCTAAGCTTCTTTGGTAGATGTTAAACTACCTCTTCCTTTCCAATATCGACTCAACACTGATAAAATGGACAAACTTGTCTTTAGGTGCTCTCAACTCATATATATATACAAGGTGGTAAATGAGCCTAGTAGTGTTTATAATCGTCGTTTAATTTTCAACGAATAACATTACACATTGTTGAATGTTAATCTTAAATACAAAAGAGTGCTCGTTTCTTATCCTTTTGTTATTGCTTTGCTTGTAGTTTGGAAGTGGAATATATACTTTGTTTCATATCATAGAACCAACATATTGTACTATCACCACTATTACTATTACTACATGCCACTACTTACTCTCCTTCATTTTTCTTCATCCAATTTAGCAAGCAGTACCTACCAAAGACGTTTTCAAGTGTTCAATGGTCATATGTCACCTCCCTACTACTACTTACTCAGGTTAATTCAGTTTTAGTTTGATAATACCCTCATATTTTAATTATTTTTCTCCCTTATACAGAGTTAATCAAGAGACACCCGAAAGTTCTATGGACAAAAAGAAAATCGATTATGTTTCATGTTTTTCTAGTCTATTTGATTTATGAAATTTTATAGTCTGCAATTACTTTAAGCGAGTTTATTAGAAATCCAAATTTTTCTAAAATGGTTAACTCATTTGAACTTATATGTGAATATCTATGCTTACACAGTTACACTTGATTGATGTCGACACTCCAGCAAACTACAAACATTTGATACCTTTCTCTGATAAAACAAAAGCCTATATTTAGGAAAAGCTACGCACGCATTAGGTGGCTTGAACAAGTTGGTTACAAGAATGTCAATGCTACGGTAGGGAACTCTACTACGGAGTACTATACTACGGAGTAACTAGTACGAAGTAGTCTGCTAGTATCACTCTTGTGTTACAAAAAAAAAAAATAAAAGAAAATTATTACCTGTTGTCAAAAAAAAAAAAAAAAATAGTACCATACATCTAATACTCCAAATACAATATCATAATAATGTTCTAAGCTTATGATTAATGCAATAATCATACAGAATCAGTACATCACATTTATGCAAGGCCGCATAATGAGCTAAGGAACTTCGCAGTAGTATACATGAATGAAGTCAACAGTTTGTTAATTGATGCACACGTCGTACATAAGCAAGGCATCTACTTTGGGTAATACTGGTGGTAACCACGATGAATCTTCTCACAGAATATTCGTCGAGAGATCTCCTCATTGCGATACAATACTTATACACCTGTATGGCTGGATCGATTTGAATAATGGAATAGAATACCTATATACTCCGTAGTACTACTGTACTACGTAATATAGTAGCAGTGCTGTTCACATTAATCAATGTAACAAATTTAGAAATTTCCTGCTTCCTTCTCCACATAAAGTTACTAAACTTGTCCAGGAACAACAGCTCTTTTGCTTTGTGTCTTGTGCTTCCTTGCGAAATGTACAAAAGTAGTGTAGATCTAGATTAATTTGATTAGTAGCAAATGGATCTGGTTCCAGTGTTCCACATGCATAGACCATAGTAATTTACAAAATCGTATAGCTGTCAATATTTTCAAACATAACTTTGTTACAATGCATTTTAATTTATAACCACAGCCTAAACATTTTCCTGGGTCCTTCCTCTTGTACGGGCATTGTAATTTAATTTAATTAGTTATCGTCCTTTTTTTTTGGATAAAGTTATCGTCCTTGTTTGTCACTGCATAGTTCATACCATACCTAACTTAGTCGACAAAATCCCGCTAGGATCGCCTATATGAATATTTTTCCTTTCTATTGAGTGTGCACAATCACTAAGTCAATCACAAATTAATTATTGGTGCTTGTTTTCCTCTTCAATCCTCATTAATATTTCAGTTAAATTATTAGGTACATTTAAGAGTACATACTTCGAAGTTTACCTTTACACCTCGTTTGAAATGTATTTGGGATTGAGAATGAGAGTTGAACTAGGAATTTAAGTGGGAGTTTGATAAACAACTCTCACTCTCATGTTTGATATGTGCGATAAGGATTGAGAATAAACTAGTTAAATTTACATTCCAATTAAGAACTTGGAGACATGGCCAAGTGGCTATCATCATCCATGAACGATATTGAGTGAGGAAAAAAAATAAAAAAAATTGACCAAGGCTCAATGGCTTTGGTAGCTATAATTTGAGATATTTTCTCCACGCTCAATGGCTTTGGTAGCTCTAATTTGACATAGCGGCATTGCCCCCTCCATTGACCTTGGCTGCATTGAAGTTGCGGTAAGTCTCGCGAAGGGGTTTGTGTGCTGACGAGAAGGAGTCCGGTGCCATGGCTGTATAAGGAGTGTCATCGTGAACGTTTTTCTTAGTCAAAGTTTATGAACTTTTTTTTTTGTTTATATATATGTTACATTTTTTCCTCTATATAAGGAGTGTCATGACTCATCTGAATACACAACTTCATCATATCAATTAGCATCCAAGCTATATTACGCCATGACATTCAAAAGTTTAAGTTTATTAATAATTTTTCTCTACATCTTATAATCAACCATTCCCACAAGTAATTCTACCATCCATCTATCTTCAAAGGCTAACAAATATAATAAATCATCACCCGTCCTTGAGACCTACCGCGGCCTCAATGCAGCCAAGGTCTATGGAGGGGGCAATGTAGCCACGTCACCGGACTCCTCTTCAATACATAAACCCCTTCACGAGACATACCGCGATCTCAATGCAGCCAAGGTCTATGGAAGGGGCAATTTCGCCACATCACCAGACTCATCTTCAATACATAAACCCCTTCACGAGACATACCGCGATCTCAATGCAGCCAAGGTTTATGAAGGGGGCATACACCGGACACCTTTAATTCTCGTCAGCACATAACCCTCTTTGGGAGACCTACCACGACTTCAATGCACCCAAGGTCCATGGAGGGGGTAATACATGGTTGATTTTCCCCCTTCATAGACATTTGCTGCATTAAGATCGCATTAGGTTTCGCGAAGGGGTTTGTGTGATGACGAGGAGTCTAGTGACGTGGCTGCATTGCCCCTCCATAGACCTTGGCTGGTTGAGGTCGCGGTAGGTCTTGTGTGAAGGTGATTTTGTGATGACGAGGCTGATTGCCGACCTTTACTGCATTCAGGTCCAGGTAGGTCTTACGAAGGGTTTGTGTGGTACCAAAGAGGAGTCGGATGATGTGGCTGTATTGCCCCCTCCATAGACCTTGGCTGCATTGAGGCCGCGGTAGGTCTCGAGGACGGATGATGATTTATTATATTTGTTAGTCTTTGAAGATAGATGGATTGTAAAATTACTTGTGGGAATGGTTGATTATAAGATGTAGAGAAAAATTATTAATAAACTTGAACTTTTGAATGTCATGGCGTAATATAGCTTGGATGCTAATTGATATGATGAAGTTGTGTGTTCAGATGAGTCATGACACTCCTTATATAGAGGAAAAAATATAACATATATATAAACAAAAAAATAAGTTTACAAACTTTGACTAAGAAAAACGTTTACTATAATGCACCATATGAGTCAGGACCATCTGACAAACAAAGAAACCAAAAGCAATGAGTACACACTCACTTACACACGAGTACAAAGACACTTACATATGATTACCCTATAAATAGGGTTATTGAGTAGTTTCGTATGTAGACGTATACTTTATATATATGATCATTGCGGTTACGTAATCGTATAAATCTGAGTAGCATACATCATTATACTATAGAGGTGTCAATTTGGGTCATCGGTCGACGGTCGGGTTGAGGTCGGGTTAAACCGGGTCGTGTCAGGTCAGCTCGGCTCATTTTTAGTTGCTTAGGTTGGAATGGGTCAATCCGGGTCGGATTATTTGAGGGTCATTGTTCTCTTAAGATGGGTCGGGTTCGGGTCATTCTAGGTCGGCTCAACTCCACATTCTTTCGAGTTGGGTCATTCTTTATACTTGGTTAAGTTTAATATAATAATACAATGACACTTATTGAAACAAGATTTTACCGTTATGATCATGCTTTTTTTAAATGAGGTCAGATAATGTTAATTAAGTTCAATATTTTGATATTATCTAGATCGAGTTGATTAACCAGCTCACCGTATTTGGGTAACGTGTCATAAGTACTAATAAAATGCTTGATATCATAACAAGTTGGTTAATCATCAAGTAGAGTTGTTACGGGCGTAACTTGTTTGGGTCACTGGTCATTTCGGGTCAATTAGGGTTCGGGCTGATCACGGGTCAGGTGTGGGGCGGGTCAAACATTGTTTTCCGGACAATATCGGATCGGATCGCGAACAAGTTCGGGCGGATTTTCGGGTCGGGTCAGTAATCATACAAGTGATACAACATGAGTCAGGACCATTTTTTTTATTTTTTTAGGGGTGAGTTAGGACCATTTGACAATCAAAGAAAGCAAGACGTAACGAGTACACAGTCATTACATATGAGTACACTAAAAATAACTACATGGAGTAGTTCACATATAAAAATTCTACTCTTAGTTACGGGTACACCATCAGATGACAGAGCCACAGAGGACCATTTGACAAATATAGAAAAGCAAAAGTAATACACCATGAGATGACAGAGGACCATTTATTCTGGTAGACCAGTTAATTGGGTCTTTTGAGTCGGTTTCAGGTCGGGTCATGTTCGATCGGGTGTTGTTTTGGGTGAACTTTATTTTTGGTTCGCTTCAAGCTCGAGTCAATTAAATTTCAATTTGGGTCTGAATTGGGTATTACGAAATTGATATAAAACACTTAATATAAGTAAATAATTAGTATTTATCACATTATTTCGGTTTCGATCAAGTTCGGTTTGGGTTGTTTTGGTTATTGGGTGAGGATCGGGTTATTGACTTTCAGGTCTTTGATCGGGTATGATTTCGGTTTTTTCGGATCGGTTTTTCGGGTTCGGTATTATTTTGCCAGGTCTAAGTTTACGCTCTGTTTTAGTTTAGTGGTAAATAGTATTCTTCCTAAAAAAAAGAGTAGTAAATAGTATGATTCATCATCAAAAAAAAAAAAAAATTGTATGATTTGAATCTTTAGAAAAAAAAAAGGAAAAGGAGAGTATTCAGAATGAGAACAAAAGAGATGGAAAAGTACCTTTTTTTTAAAGAAAAAATCAGATAAACTCTGCATCATGGCATATATGGAGGCTCCATTGAATTCGAGGCCCTGTTCCGTCGATCACTCTGCACTAGCTATAGGACGGGCCTGGTCATATAACAAAAAGGTAGAAATACCATCAAAAAACTACTTGTCCCACGACTATAGTCTATAGGCAAGGCACAATGGAACATAAACGAACCAATTTTATTTATCTGATAACTTGGACTGCGGTCTTGTATAAGCTGCTACAAGTTGTGAAAATGAGGATGACTTGTCTTCCAGCAACCTTGTAGGAGTATCAAATTCTTCTATAGAACCTACATGGGTAAATATTTGCAATCGAATAATAGAGAAATATAAGTATGAAGGCCGGAAGTGTGATGAAGTAATCAAGGCATAATAGTTAGAGGTTAAATAGCAAACTTACCATTATTAAGGAGCAAAACCATATGACTATCAAGAACTGAAGACATCCTATGAGCAATGGTTATAATTGTGCAATTTGAAAAATGGTGGTTTAAGGTTGATGAAATAAGATTATGGGTGCCTGTGTCAACTGATGCCGTAGCTTCGTCAAGGACCAACACATTACATTTCTTCAGTAGCACACGACCAAGACAAACTAGCTGTCTTTGTCCCACACTCCAGTTCTCTCCGTTTTCAGTAACTACAAGCAGCAAATTAACTAGCTCATTTAATGTGTGTTTGCGCATATACAGAATTGAATCAAAGAAGATAAAGACAAACCCACCTTCCGCATCTAATTTCATTTCCAATTTCCTGACTATACTTCCAAGTTGACACTTATCAAGACACTGTTCACCAAAATAAATTGGCCATTAAAGTCCACATATGATTAAAAAGTGTCCAGGGAAAGAAAAGAAAAAAAAACATACCTCCCAAATTTGGTCATCTGTGTATATTTCAAGAGGGTCCAAATTCCTGCGCATTGTTCCTTGAAACAAGATTGGGTCTTGAGGAATAATACCTAGTTTTGACCTCAAATCATGAAGTCCAATCTTTGAGACATCAAAGCCATCTATTGCAATTAGACCGCTGGTAGGCTCGACAATTCGAAAGAGTGCCTGTATGAGAGTTGATTTACCACTTCCTGTTCTTCCAACAATGCCTGTTTTCATCTTCCCTGGAAATGTGCAGGTAAGACCATGCAACACAAGCGGCAAGTGTGGAGCATAACGCACCTGGTTGTTAAAATTTGCCAGCACCAATCAGTTCACTACAACATGAAAAAAAAAAAAAAGAAGCACAAGTCACAAAGGCCACAACCTCTCACATGTATCCTTAAAACTCCCTATACACAACTCGCAGCACCAACCAGTGAACAGCGTCTTATTTGTGTAAGTTTGTATACCTTTCTTTAAAGAATAAGTAACTAACCTCCAAGTTATTAATACAAATTTCACCAAATGAGGGCCATGAATTGTCTGGCCTGTTGGACTCAATAATGAGAGGAGCTTCACTAGGAACTGATGTTATGTACTGAAGAATTCTTTCAACGGATATCATTGCTGTCTCACAATGGGATGAATTCCAAACCAGCCCCAACAATTCATTGTTTAGTCGGAGTGCATATATTATAGCTACACCTGCAATGGCTGTCAAACAAGAAAACGAAGCCAAAAAGAAAGTATGAATTTAAAGAAAGCTTAAGAGAAGCCACTATAATAATACCCAAAAAAAATAAAAAATGAATGAGCACAATATCATACCTGGATCAACTTCTCCAGCAAAGAAGACCAATAAAAACAGAAGGGAAGCAAAAGTGATAGAAGAGAAAGCATCAATGCGCAACATTAACCATTTCATGGCAGCAGCAGCATGTATATGTGGCCTACAATATGCATCTAACAGTTTCATTAATGTTGCTTGAAATCTTGACTCTAAACCAAAGCTCCTTATTGTTGTTGCTCCCGTCAGTGTTTCGGCAAAGATTTGAATTACCGGAGCTTGACATAGCCCCCTCAATCGAGACAAATCCCTTGGAGTCGGCACATAGAACCGCTGCAAGCAAGAGACCAAAACAAGTTATGTAGTAACTGACTAACTGGTAAGGGCTTGTTTACTTAAGTTTTTTATTTCACAAAAATTCAGATAGAAAAAAAAAAAAAAAATCAGCAACTTCTTCATGAGTTTACTCACGAATTCAGAAAATTCCAGAAAAAATACTTCCAAAAAAACCCACGAAGTAAACAGACACTAAGCGCCTTAATCATGAATCAAAAATCAAAATAAAGTAAAAATTAAAACTAGATATAAACAATGGTAGTGATCGAAAATATGTAACAGTAAATAAACATTTTTTTTTGGGAGGGAGGGGGGATTTGTCAGAATTGCTTCCAAAGTGAATATGGTATGTATACCTGATAGCAGATGCAAGCAAAAACCACAGGAATGATAACAATCAAAACTTGCCATATGACGGTAGACATCAATGCAGCAATTCCAATAATTTGGATGACTGAGGAGCTAACTCCCTCAACTAGATACGGGATCCGAGTTTCTACAGAACTTTGATCTGCTGAGCACTAAAAAAAAGTAACAAAGACGAATCAGAGAAAATTCTGCAACATATTTCAAATTGCAAAAATTGAAGTGCTTACTCTGTTAAGGATTCTTCCGCTGGGTGTTGCATCAAAAAAGGACATAGGGGCATGGAAAATGGAATCATGCATCTTTCTGAATAGTATAGTGGCAGTTGTAAACCCAACAGTTGCAACAAGCATATCTACGAGCAGGCTACTCAAGGACAAGCCAATGGACAGAGATACATAGACAGTCATCAGTGTTGATCCAGACACAAAAGGGATGCTATCCTTCGATATCGGACTAGCCCATGCCAACCAGTAGTAGCTCCCAATGCGAAGAATCTCGCATAGAGTTTGGCCTACCAATACAAGAAGTGCAAGCGCTCCCGCATAGGCAGTTGTAAGGTATTTCCAGTACACTTGAAACCCAATACTTCCACACTCTTTTTCTTCTTCTTGTATGAGTTGTGCTGGAGGCAAGGTGTTAGTTTTCTCATTTGCAGATATTGGAGTAAGTTGTATTCTTACTTCATCTTGCATGGCCCCATGGATGTTGGTATCACTACTTGAAGAAATCTCTTGCGTTTCATCATCAGAATCATGTCCTGTGCCTAGTGCAGACAGAGCCCCATGTGCACCCATCACAAGTTCAGTAAAATTAGACCCTGGAATGAGAATCTCATTATACTTCCCGGATTCTACAATACTTCCATCTTTGATCACTAGAATTAGATCAGCTCCATTAGAGAACTCAACTTGATGAGTAACATAAATAACAGTTTTCCCACTTAAAAGACCAAGTACAACTTCCTGTCACAAAGAAAGCAGAATAAATTCTTCAAATAAGAAATAAATTTCTTTGCCAAATTATGAAGAAAAAAAATAGTGTTGGAATAACTGCGCTTGCAATTGATACTGTAAAGGCACGAGTTTTCATGTCACCTTAAACAAATGAGAAGCAGTATGAGCATCCAAGGCACTGAAGGGGTCATCTAACAAGTAGATATCAGCATCATGGTACACAGCACGAGCTATCTGTATTCTTTGCTTCTGTCCACCACTTAAATTGATACCCCTCTCACCGATTATCGTTTGATCACCAAAGGGAAGAATTTCGAGATCCTTCTTGAGGGCACATGCTTCCAGTACCTTATCATATCTTTTTTCATCTAGTTCCTTCCCCAACAATATATTATCAGAACTGTACCACTTTGAATCCAAGGTGTCTGTGCAACATAGGCCTTGGTTCCACACAATCTAATCGGCCCCCCTGAGATCTTCGGCATTTCTCCCAGGATGCATGACAGCAAACTCGACTTACCTGCACCAACTGGACCACATATGGCAACCTTCATGCCATAAGACACATTAAGACTTATGTTTCTTAATGTTGGAGTAGGCAATGACTTGTTCCAAGTGAAATTGCCATCCATTATCTCAATTACTGTCTCACTAGTGCCTAATGGAATGTCTTCTACGGCATCAACTTGGTGTTCTTCTAGAGACATAAAAGATGCAATTCTCCTGAGGGAAACCTTCACTTGAATCAGCAAGGAAATAACAATCGGAAGTCTATTCAGTGGACCTTCAAGAACACTAATTGTTGCGAGAGCGGCCAAGATGGTTCCAGTTTCAAGCGGTATCCCCACAAGTATACAAAATCCGAAAGTGATTAAGGCCACAAAAGTAGTGGCAGTATTTGTGACAAAGTTCATCAAAGCTGAATTATACATATATTTTCTCAACCAATGCGACTCTACTTCTCTTAATTGAAAATTCTTGGACAAAAAACTCATATCCCATCCCTGAAGCTTAAGAATTTTCATACTCCTTATAATCTCAGATGTCATCTTCATCCTCTTATCTTTTGATTTCATCAGATTCTCTTGGTATTTCTCCTCCCATTTACTAATAACAGAGTTGAACAACATTATAATTAAAGTAGCCGCCAAAGATGCAAACATTGCAATGCCTAAGTTTTTATATATTATGAGCAAGCCAAGTATGAGTTGCAAGAAAATCAACCATGAATCATGCATGGAAACCGTAAAGTTATCAATGGTATCGACATCAACAGCCACAAGATTAACGATATCTCCTCCACTAGTTGATAAAGATGAAAGAGCCAAACCCTTGTTATAAATCATTGCACTTATCCCAGCGCGGAGCCTCATTCCAACTTGTTCCAGCTTGAAGATAAAGTGCCTCCTTACGAAGATTTGAACAACACTCGCTACACAAAATACCAAAGCCAAGATACATCCTTCTTTTTTGGCTCCCCTCTTTAGGCATTGAATGAATGTATCGATGAGAAAGGGACAAACAAAACCAGATATTGCGTATACAGCTGCAGCGAAACCAGTCCATATGATCTCCTTCCAAGCAGATAAGAACAATGCTTTCGCAAGTACGAAGTCAGAAATAAATCTATTATTATTATTATTCCGTAAGCGTAAGCCAAGCTTGTCGTATAAGATTGGCAGTGCTCGATATACGCTGTCAATCGGGCTCACGTGGGGGATGTCATCAAGTTTTATACTCCTCAGGTGACCCAAAGCGAGTAAAGGAGTTATCCAAGAGAAAGTGAGTGTACTCAAGATACCAGTACCAGTATTATGTGTATTAGCGCGTGTTCCTTTATCCTTAACCACCAAGGGTTGGATTTCGTCCACCTCAACAGAATCAGGCATCGGACGGTGGGGGAAAGAGTGGTCGAGTGGTTGAGAGGGGAAGTGACAGTGAGGGCGTTTTACTGTTTTGTGTTTTGTTCAATGGGGAAGTGAGTTGGGCCGTGTGAGATTTTTTTTTCTAGAGAGAGTTCAAGGAGAGAGAGAGAGAGAGTGTTTTGTCATCCTAATGTTTCTATCCGACTCGAATTCGAACTAAATCGGATAGTGAAAAAAAAAAACATCGTGTTTGACAAATCCTATACCAGTGCATTCTCTACCAATTTCAACCGTAATTTGGATTAACCAGATTAATATGGACGTGAAAGGAAGGGATCTCATGTGTAGGGGTGTAAATCGGTTGGTTCGGTTTGGACTTTCCCAAGTTCAAATCCAAACCGAAATATTTCGGACTTGGTTTTTTGAGTATGAAATCAAACCGAATTAATTTGAGTCTAAATCAAACCAAACCAAATAAAATTGGTCAAGTCTAAGGTCTGAACCGAAGTCCAAACTTTTATTATTAATTATTTTACGGCAAAGATTTAAAAAATAATAATTAATTCCCATTCTGATAAAAGAGTTTAATTATTACAATACCGTACGTACTAGTTACTATGATACTAGTACGTTTAAATATGTTCCAAATAAGTTTCATAAAATAAACAATACAATATTAGCATACTTAAAATGACAAAAGATTCTCTAAGTAGTACTACTACCTACATCGTCAAGTCCAAATCCGAACCGAAATACTTCAGACTTTTTATAAAATTCGGACTGTAGTTCTGACTTCGTACTCCAAACCCTCAAGTTCAAATCCAAACCAAAATATTTCGGACTTGGGTTTTTGAGTTCGAAACCAAACCGAACTCCGAAAAGCCCAAACCAAATAGCTAATTTGGTTTGGATCGAATCGGACTTAGTCCAAATAACTGGGCATGAAGACCCAATGCGTATATGGGCTAAAACACAAGCATGACTTGCAGCCCAAATTCTACACCAACAGTAGCTGAGTTTACGACTTTAAGTAAGTAAAACAAGAAACTGTCTATAGTCTCAACTCTCAAGGGAAGTAACAAGAGGAGTGGGCTGTTTAGGCTCTTGCATAATCTCGAGCTTGAGTTCGACTCGAGTATTCAAGTCCACGAGCTCGAGTCAAGTTTCAAACTTTTCGGCTAGTGAGCTTTGGGAATCAAGTCGAGTGCGGTTATGAGCTTCGTAAGTTGTGTCATTTACACCCTTAATTGGACCAACCTTACCCTCACTTGGAAAACCAAACTTAATCATATCATGATCATGAAATTAGTAATCAATGAAATCAAAAGTTCAAGTCTTTATCGCAATTATAAAGTGTGTGGCTGTGAAAGGGGGGGGGGGGGGGAGCTCTTTAGAGTGCAACTGTTGAGGTTAACTGATTAACTAAACGTAGTCGATCGTGTACTAAATGATAATCATTACTTGTGTACATTTAATTAGTGAACGTAAAAGCATTAAAACCTTTTTATCATCAACCTACAAAAGCCGAAACTCAGGGCTTTTGTACTTGCATTCACGATTAATTCCTTTGGATATTCTATTACCGACTATGGGACGCTTTAGGGATCGAGCACATGGCTTGCTCACAACAAAGCTGTTATTACTGGTAATCTTGTACTCCATATTCTATCCCTTACTATTACCAATAAAAACACATACACATCCGGGAAAAAAATTATACCTTCATTACTGCTCCGGCGAGGTAATTGTTGAAGGATGATGATGCGGCTGAAATTGGATATCAAAATGGCATTGGAATTGATGAGAAAGGAAGATATACAAACCAACATGGATATCGATTTTGTGAATCCAACTATAGGAAACCATGCTTAATACTGTATTGATTTGATAGGTGCAATTTAAACTGGTTGCTCCACATTTATCTAACAAATTAAAGATTACCAATGTGCTCGCACTCTATAGACACCAGCATACAAATTAAAACCTCTCCCATTCCTATCCACCCCTCATGCAAAAAAGTGACCCTTTTTATTAAATAGTAAAAATTATTTGATTTCGAACACTTTTCTCACGAAAAAGGGAGATTACATATTTACATGGTGATCTGCTTTGCTACAAACATAGGGTTGATTGAACTAAAACTTTATGGTTAAACAGTCTAACAAAATATTAATCCATCGTGGAGAATAAAGTTGAACTTATATATCATTTTATTGATTATGATTGTGGATTAAAAGAATATACAAACGAATTCTACTTTGCGCGGGCCTTATTCCAAATGGTATCACGGCATTGTATAATTGGGATGAGTGTGTTGGCAAACACGGTTCAGAAGAAAAAGACAGACAAATCACTTTATCGCTAATTCAGAGAGATTCATGTATGCATAAGATATACTTAAAACTAATTGATCAAGCATTTAGCCAATGAAAGGCAAAAAAGAGGGAAAGGATCAAAGGAAGTATTATCATAAGGGTCCCTGTCACATAAGTATAATTCTTTGCTTTAGTAAGAGGGATTCCTGTCTTTAAACGCGTGACTATTAAACAAATAATTTTGCTGACCCACAGCAAATACTTGGAAACTACTGTATTACAGACAATTAGATTAGGTCCATAAGAGCAAAAGGGAGGTTCATTGAGAGAATAACAACCCACAAAATCTGATGGATTTGACATGGATAATAGGATAAGGGAAGGCGTTGAAAATGAGAAGAGAGCTTCCAAAGCAAAAGACATGATGACATTAAGAAGGTGAACTATTTGCCAACTATATATTTGTAGGAATAGTGCAAGGTTTGTACAAGGGATCGAGTGACAACTAAAAAAGGGCATTGGATTCCATATGAGAGGGTTTGTAATTAAGTTTTGTTCATTATTAGAATATAAGGAAATGCGGATTTGTGCAAGTAAAAATGATTGAACCAAGCCAACATACTTGAATCTTTATCATCACGATTTAATTTATGTGTTTGAAAACGTACTATGAATTACGAGGTAACTCTAAAATTGCTATTGAAAAATAAACAGAAAGGAGAAAGAAAAATATGAACAATGTTAGTGTTAGGGTTTTACAAAGTCTTAGATGAGGTACTTTCACAATGACGAACTTAAAACCCTATAATTGTACCCACAATTTTGAAAGAAAATCTCATCGCTCTAAATTATACGAAGTATGAGAGAACTCATTATTTACTAATCTAGCTCATACGAGACCTCGAGACTCACCAAATTTTAAAACTGTAAAGTTGTATTATCGACTAGTGATCGAGCGGTGACTACATATGACAAAGTTATGGTTTTATACATATGCATGTATAGAACACTCGATAGGTAGATACTCCGTATGCATGAGAATAACTAAAAGAGCTACGTAATGGTACAACATTATAATGAAGACTAGCATATCGAGCTGCCAAGGCATCACATTCAGAAGCTAGAAAGTGAAAACAACCCCATTTGGTGTTTGCGAACTGGCAGTGCTGTAGAGTTCAGTAAATCTAGAGCTTTGGGTTTGCGAAGGAAGGATAGCAAGTGGCATAGCCAGTCACGAGGGCTCTTGTAGAATCCATCTCAAGCTCTGCCTAAAATTTAATGATGCTAGCAATAAGAATTAACTGCTCTGATAGCAAAGGTCTGTTTAGTACTTAAAACTTGTCCTAGTATTTGTCAGAATTACTGAGTAAACAGGAGTATATATTTATAAAAGACACTAATTGATACCTTCAATTGTTACTTTCATTCGACAGTACATCAGTACATGTAACTACCTTCCCTAGGGCTTGGACAATACCGTTTCTGTTCACGTGCTTAGGCAATGGACACTGAACTAGGTGAATTCCTGCTTCACCTTCTTCCTGTTACTTATCTTTCACATGTTGACATAGAATTCAATATTGCAACAATAGTATATTTATTATTGAATATTTGAATAGTAAATATTTCTTTCTGTCATTCTTTTTTAACGTTTGTATTAATTATCTTTACCAATATAGCAACAGCTAGTAGTAGTAGTATTTACTAGCAGTACTTCATACTCTTTCTATCATTGTCACTTACGGAATATTACTTGAAAAAGTTTGTTATTTAATTACTCCATATGTCCTATTTATCAAAATTTTTGTTAACGAGTAAACTTTCACTGTACAATACTCCATGCAAATTATAATGTATATCCTTTTTTCCATTTTTTTTCAACCTAGCACAAAAAACGCTGATTTTTCCCCTGCACACTCTTCTCCCACTTATAAACAAACTTTATTGTGGAGCCGTGGAGGCATAACAATAAATCAAGGACTCCATCATCAAAAATAAATAACAGTCAAAACTTTTGGCATGTTAATAAGAAATGAGCAAAGATCTTACTTCTTAGCCGCCAAGATTCATCAAGGATCTGATGAACTTTTTTATCAACATTTTCATGGAGTAATAGTAGTAATGAACTAATGAAAGTGACATAGCTTGCTCTGAATGTACTATCGTGTCTCACTGATTAGTGATAACACAAATGTGAATTTTTAAATGAAATGATCTCGTTTTAACTTTGAAAAAGATCTCTTTAAGCCGAAAAGTCATGAGTTTAAAATTCACAAGATACATTAAATATACTATTAATAAGATCGTTGTTTAAATTTGTGCATTAGACTCATGTCTGCCTATTTATTTTGTTGATATCATTTAGAGTTGAAAAATAACTCTAAAGTGTAGAATTTATTCTTATAAATTTCACTTTTTTTGCATCGTGCGTATTGACTGTTTCCGCATGTAGTAGGTCTCCATAGGAAAATAAGCATGACCTATTGCATATATAGAGTGTAAGTGCTCTCGACTATATTTCCAGTACATGTAAAATTTTTTGCGTTAAATTTTTGATAATTTTCATATATCATAGTGTGAAAATGTTGAACACATTCAATTTATAGGATTATGCGCACTTCCATTATAAGGTACGCATGCAAAAATCTATTAAATACACATATAATATACTTGAAGTTATACTCGAGAGCACGTATTTATAAGTATACTTAATATTGCAAAAAATTAAAGTATATACTAAATGAAAAAAAGGGGACAACGAGAGATATCCCTCTAAGAGCATAGACTGACTATTTGACCGTTGCTTTGTCTAGGTCAATAATAATGCTCGCTGAAAAGGTTTTTACAACCTGTTGTTAAATAACTTGTTATCTGTTTGCAATCTAAATGCAACGTTAACGACAATAGTATTCTTATCCTCTCAATGTCTTCGTGTGTGGAATAATGGCAAATGTCGGGGAATCGTACCAAGAATGAACCAAAGCTATACTTTGGACTCTTCCATAAATAATACTTTTGTTTAAAGCTTCACTATAGGTTGTTTTGGATTACCTATTACAAGTTCTCTAGCTGCTGTTAGTGCTATACGTACTCGGTGAAAACTAAAAACCTCATCTTAACCCGTTGGAGTTTAGGAAGATCTGACGAGACAGTTCAAATCTTACACCTAGCTAATTTAGTAGAGAGACACCTCATGATTCATGATAAACAATACTTCTAAGTTCTAACAACAAAGAACTCCCTCCTCTGCTTTCAATTTAATCAAAGGAATGCTCTACAAAAGCCACGTACAGTCAATGCAAGTTTACAATTTAATGAACGTGGTCCGTATATTGCACATAAGAAGATCATTAGAGCTAAATATGAGTGAGGGAAACTTTAATTTTGTAGATGTAACATCGTATCTTAACATTGTCAGTTTTCTCTTAGTCATCATTTTATCAATTTCTACTTTAATTTTGTCGAGCACAAACTAGTAACAAAGAGGTTCGTTGGGATGGTTGAATTGAGATCACTTGTTCTAAGTTTGTTTCTTATATTTTGTCCGGCCCATGTCTTTTTTTTTTTTTTTTTTTTTGTAAATACCTTCTTACATAAACATATACTAGAATTTTTCTCATGTATCAGAAATTGATGTGACAAAACTCGAAAAATAATGGAATATAAGATGAGATTTTATCTGCAATTGAGAATGTGCACTCAATGTTTGGATAAAGAGGATGAAAAAGCATCTGTATAATTCTTAGCTCTACAAACCTTTCTAAACAATGATACGTTAATGATCAGATTAGTTATTTGGAAAGTCCTTCACATTCTAGCTTGTACCATAGATACATAGCGCTAAGATGAAATGATGGTGCTCCCAAATAATTATTTTCAAATGACAACTTTGTCGAAAAGAAAAAGACTAGGGGTACAACATTGAAGGTCGAGAGAGATCATATGCATCTTTCGAGGGTAAAAGCACGAAATTATTAAACTTTATGGTAGGCCTGTCAAATTAGTATAAAACTGATATGATCTGATAAGGTTAGTTAGGGTTGAGAAATTTCCCTCATTAGTAGTGGTAGTAATAATGATGTTTTACACCCAATATATCACCCGAAGGTAGACTATGGCAGACTTTGAAATCGAAAGAAAAGTTCGGCACAAGTTGCTACCTGAAAGGTACCTTCACTGAGGAAAACAGAATAAACAAAGACCATGTTTAATCATATCGTAAGATTTTTCATGAAAGTTTCTTATGAGAGGCAATTTTCAAGGCTCCGAGCATTAAATAGAGAGGTGCTAATTATGCAATCCTTTTGAACAATAAATTTGGTTGCAAACCATTCAAATGAACCTTGCATATATATCTTGATTTTTACACATGGACAATATAATCTTTGCTGGAGTATAAATGCAAAGTGCGCGCCATCTATATGATAAGATATGGACTATTGTTAAACTTTACGAAACTCATAAGGGGAAAAAACATTTATCACTTCTAAACACTAGTGACAAACTACATTATAAGATACTTTACCCTTATCTACATTATCACTACAATAATTAAGTTTTGAGAATAAGGATCATCTTAGTTTGTTAGAGCTCCTTTACTATATAGATCATTGTATAAAAGATTCAAAACTCATTTATGACGTAGTGTACTATTTTCAGTTGAAAACTATAGGAATTCATAGAGATCTTACTTCGTACGGAGTATCATTCATATGTATGAAAATATGACAAATAGAGTACATTATATTGGAGCTCAATGACAAATTCTACACAAAACTAATCTCTAGAGATCGAACAAGTCGTAATAGGTAATTAACTATATTCTCCTCAACTTGTACCTCATAATATTCTATATCTATCACGTGATATCTTCTAATATTATTGCTCAATATTATCATATATAATATAATTCCTAACATCATCTATAAAATATATATATCATATTCTATATACCTCCATTAAAAATTAATAATACTTCAAGTTTCTAAGTAAGCGGGGAAAAATGCCGTAGCTGCGCTGTAGTTCCTATACTGCATGAGACATTCACATTCTTTCTAGTCAAAATTTCATTTAACCAAGATAGTGGTCCATATATCTCTCTGTAAAATATAACCCTTTTGGCTTTTTCCTCTCTATATCCCAAGCAGCTCCCAAACCCCTTGTTTAGCTTTAAAAGGCTAAAGAAGGAGCAAATAACCATTCCTTTAAAACCTCTCGACTCCCTCTACCTCCATTATTCTCTCCAAAACTTCATAGACCTTCAACCTCGCCTAAACTCATACACAACAATAATATGCATATCAAATTGAAAAGCATGAAAGGCATGGACTTCTCCTGTGCATCACCAGCATCAACAGCCATATGCTCTAGCATGGACCAACGATCCATGGTCCGCAACGGTACGAAATCCCTTCACCGCTTAAACTCTTACTTAGGTGATCACTACAAAACTCTTACCAACAACATCAACAAATATTCACCACCTAGAGCTCCTTGCATCTCCGAACTACCATTCACTCCTAGGCCATCTTCCTACTCCTACCGCGAAAAAAAGACAAAGATTACCTCCGTTAAGCATAGTGATGTAGTCATGAGAAGAAAAAGTTCCGCTGATATTTCAGATATTAAACGTTACAAATACAAGTATAGTTATGATGATACTACTAGTATTAATAATAGTGCTACTCCTTCATGTCATTCTGGTAGGTATCTTTTAGGTGAGTCCACATTTTTGGACTCACTTCAAGAGTCTGACAATAGTACTAGGAGCTATACTACAACTAGGACCAAGTCTATGGCATTGGTCCCTAGTACTCCGGTGTTTGGGTCCGAGGGTAGGAGGAGTACTAGTAGGGTAGAAGCGAAGCGATTTGGGTCTTTGTTGGATGCAGAGAAGGAGAAGCAGATGCGACACTTTGCGCTCATTGGTCTTAGTGATCAAGAAGTGATTAAGTTGGGTAGCCAGCAGTCAAAGCATACAAGGGGAACATATTATGATGGTCATACTCAGAGGCAGAGGAGTATGGGTTCCTGCAGGAATGATTCCCTTGTGAAATCGTCTTCTTCTGTTCGTTCTCGTGACCAGGTTATTAATCATCTTAACTCTAGTACTTAACTGCCATTCATAGTTAATAACAGGAAGTCTTATATATTTTTTGCTTAAAATTAGATTGTCTAATAGTAGTAAACTAGTCATTTTCTTACCGCGATGACAAAAAATACCACTTTAACTTTATTTATAACGTCTAGTTCTAAATTAAAATTAAGCTGTCTCTTTTAATAATTTGTACATAAACAATAATCACATGCATGCTTTAAGTAACGGGTATCTTATGCTCAGACATTAATGGGTTAATTAATACTATTAATGTGGTTAGTACTTCGAGTTCTAGCATATGATAGTGGTAGTTTTATAAGAAGTGGGGGGTTAGAACTTTGATGGTGTTGTCTGTTACTGTCTTTTTGGAGTATAGTTTTCATAGTACGCTGTGCTATACAGGTGGTAGTATTGAGGGTGTCATTACACTGCAAAGGTTGTGAAGGCAAGCTCAGGAAACATCTATCCAAAATGGAAGGTCAGTTTTTTATTCTATAAACTCTTCTTTGTCGAGCTCAACATATTGTTTGTAAATAATTCACATACTCAATCTTGCGAACTACTAGTGTTATACGGAGTACTTATATTCTAATTAGATGACAATATATAGGTCAAAATGTATGCCTTAATGTTAAAGCTATGCATGTTCACTGTAAGGTAGTGTAGTTTGAAGATATTAGCTTGTTATATGTAGGAGTGACATCATTCAGTATAGACTTGGAAACGAAGAAAGTGACTGTCACAGGGAATGTTACACCATTGGGTGTATTAACAAGTATCTCCAAGGTAAAGAGCGCCCAGTTCTGGCCATCTCCAGTATCAACCTCATCAACATCAACTTCGTCGTCGGCGTCTTCAACAGTGGACTTCAACTAAACAAACGGCCAGGGGTGGATTGAAGGATCATCTTAGTGTGAACTAATCTACAAGTTTGATGTTTCTGCTACATCAAGTTGTGATTATGAACTCTCCTTCGATTATTAGAAAAGTTGTTTTGTTTGCTAATTTTGGTGGTATGGCAGTTTGAATCATTGTACATTCCAACCTAGTTAGTTTATTGGTGAGAGTGTGCAAATCCCACTTATTTATTTTATTGATATGAGCATTTCTAGAGCTAATTACAAGCTCAAAACCTAAGCAAAAAGTGCAACTGTGGCTCGAATAATCTTGCGGCAAAACCAAAAATAAAACACTTAGGAGTAATTATTGGATTCTTGCATGATTGATCAATGATATCAGCTGCATAATACTTTTGCCTCAATATATATTCATATACACACAGAGTTACGGACATACGGCTCAATGATCATAGTACAATGTAGATGACAACGCATGAGCAGCATGCCCGTGATCCAATAGAAATGGCATGAATGTTTGAGCATGCGCGAAGGTTTCAAGTCATTGAGACTTGAGAGTCACATTGAGTAGTAAGCACCCAAGGAGAATAAAAACATATATTGTTGGTTATAATACAGACATGATTCACTTTTCTTTTCCCCTATGCACTATTCACTTTTCTTATATTGGGAGCAGGTGAGTATTTGAATATACTTTGATAACCTTTTAGCATTTGGAAAATGTCAGCAACTCCGAAATTTCATTTTGTTTGAATTTGAATTGCTTCTCTAGTTATTGCAACCATAATTTGTTCTTTAAAATTTCACGTACTATTATTGCTTTTTTCAAAATACATGTGTTCCCCGTTGTCAATATTGAAGGTTTATTCCCTGTAGGATATTGTTTACATGCTAAATAGAATTGTAATTGTCCTTGATGTTGAGACTGTTTTCCTTTGCCTATGAGCAATGAATTTCGATGTATGTTCCAATACCACCTCCCTAAACTTCACAAAATCGAAAAAATGTTTTAGAACCCGAAGTCCTAAATCCTGATCTATATAGAAAATGCATTCAATTGGATAGCTCCTACACATTGGAAAGGTCTACACAACCACCCTGCAAAGTTGCAGAGAACTTACATGGGAACAACTCTGTTAAAAGTGGGGTCAACAATATTATCCTTTAGCCTCGCATCTGTGTCTATGCTTTTGGTGACGATCATGAATCATCTGCCTTAATAATCCATCACTTAAAGCGGAAAAAGAAGTAGAATGTCTTGACTATCAGTACGTTTTTTGGAAGCAACCGAAAATACCAATTGTCTATCCGCATTTCTCATGTTTCAATATTTTTCCTTCTTTTTCTCCTCGTCACTTTTTCTTTTTCTTGCTTGTTGGGTGTTTGGTAGTTTCGGCGTACCTTTAGTATTTTCTTTGACTATATATATTGGACGGCTAGAAAGGAAAATACCGGAAGAAAGTAGAAAAAAGCATGCATCAACCTATTGTGAAGGTAGGATTACCATACGTTGCTCCATCAATTATTATTTCTGTGAATCTGTGAGCAAACTCTTATGCAATGGGCCATGCAGCGCACCATGAATGGTTAAGTAGCATGCTTTCTCTCATTGGTATACTTATTTGTTTATATACATATGTGTGAGCAGTTTTTACAACTTACTAGCAGGTATCGGAGCTTCTAAAGTAGCCAAGTAGGTGTTCAGTTAGTTTCTAATTTGTGTATCAGTCTGCTTTGATTCATGGCCTGTCTGATCTAATATACTTTCTAATAGGAAAAAAGCGTTGTAGGCAAGAGTTGGACGAATTAAACTGCAATTCCCTCTTATTGAATCGACCTAATCTTTTACAAAAGTTGTATGATGAAAAAAGAAAAACGAAAACAATATTGAACTATAATTACATTGTAATTAACTAGTCAATTCAACTAGCTAGCTAGCTTATGATAATTTCAAGGGAAAAAAGATCACCAAATCCTTATGGTGAAATAAACAACCAATTATAGTCTGGTGCTCAAAATAAGATATTAAAGAAACTTGTCACCCGATTAAAACACAAATTAAGTAGACGTGCTCTTCACAAGATAAATCAATGCAAGCTTCTAACAAGACCAAACCAAATCATGATCTGATAACGGTCTCACCCAAGATATTGCGATTAAAAATTCTTAACAAAGTTTGAGACAACCTAAAGAAGATGATATGATATTACATTTACATTCTAAACACAAATGTTAACTTAATTGAAGTAAATGGGAGATTTTACGTACGATCTAATATGACATATAGTATTAGTGAGCCAGTGAGCCACATGGGAGTATTATATAGGAGTAACTCACTAACTCTCAATACTTGAACAGTGAAGTTACAGGATTGACAATTGACATATATGGTATATTTACTGTCTCTAGGTGTAATCTGACCGTCAAAATGAGAATGATCCAAATGATCCAAGTATTTCGTTGACCTATTCAGATGATAGTGTAAGAAGGAAAGTGATGGATGAAAGAGTAAAGAAGTTAATCAGGGGTCCAGGCTAGGCAAGAAGGAGACTTGAAAATGATAGCAGCGCTCAAATATGGATCGCTGCCCGTAAAAAGTAGGATCACATGCAACTTTTCGCCCAAAAGAGATTTCTCTGTTTTTGCTTTGTTCATCCACTTTATCTTGGAGCATGAATCCAAATTCAGTTTCGCAAAATCACATCTAAGGATGACTAATTGCGTCATGATTGCCTAAAACTGAAATATCTACCACAGTAGCTGCATGATTGCTCATTTGGACTATTTTTCTATTTTAAATAAGGTCTTCGTTTTCTTACTATACTTCGAAGTTCAAAGGGATCAGCTGCTATGATATGAATACGCACGTTCTTTTTTGTTTTGTTTTTTACTCTTTGCTTGAGTTCAGAATCGAGTTAGGTAGGATTACTTGAACAATATAGCTGATAGCTCTTTCCTATAAGATTTTATACTGTTGCATTTTCAGATTCTTAAAGAATCCCTACCAGCTAATGTAAGGGCTCATGTATATGAATCAAAAATTGAAGTTCAGAAAGATGTCTAGCCTCATTATATTTGAAAAATAAGTAAAAATGTGAAAATATATTTTTGGGCTGTCTTGGAGCTACAGAATTTCACAGTTCTAAATATTCACTAGCAAATCACTGCATCTCAATGCACTTAGTTTGTCACTACAATCTACAGTTTGATAGCTTCTTAAATCAAAGACTTCAGTACGACACAGATTTTCAGGGGGATACATTGCATGAGCTTCGTGACGATTTTCAGTTTTTACTCTTTCGAACTAAAGTTATAGACAAAACCTCTTAACAACTTAGCTCACATACTCTGCACTAGTATACTATTAGTCCATTACTACGAAATTTGACTAAAAAAAGTATTAGGTCGGCTGGCAAAGCTCTTTGACCACTTTGGAACTGGATCATCCAGCTGAAACTGGCCAGTCTCAGCGGATCTGTGCTCGTAAGAAGCTCCTCATATGTTTATGGGTCAAACTGAAGTGAAACCAGTGGAATGGGCTCGCCAGGCAAACTAACTGGGCCTGGCCTGATTAAGCTGAGTATTTTGGCGATCAGTTTGGCTGTATGGCTTATTCACTAACAGCATGTTATTCCTGCAAAAGATATGATAATCACCAGGACTTGCAAAAAAACTTGTAACAATAAACTTGTAAGCTTGTAGTAAAGGGCTGTAACAATGATCTTTTCTTGAATTAGAGCCTTTGCATAAAGGATGAATGTATTTGAAATAGAGCAAGTACTAAACAGAAACATCTGCTTTACATCGACGGATATAATACAAAGTATAGTGATTCTCCACTGCACTCATGGTTTACACACAAACCAGAACAAACTAAAATCAACAGCCATACAATTACACTCATATAAGCACACTACTTTGTAAGAAAGACAGTGAACTCGAGCACTGACTCCAGGCCATCAGTCTCATGCTGAGCACCAGAGGAAAGTGTTTTAACAAGAGCAGCTCCTTTTGCATTGACATACTTACCAGTCCCACCCATGATAGCAACTAGAGATTCAGTAACTGCAGTCTGGTGAACCCCGAAGAAGTTGATACTGTCGACGTACCCACCTTCGGCAAACATAGCACTGAAACACATTGTCTGGGTCTTCCCATCTACTGAGCTGTAGACATAGTAGCCTTGGGCCCGACCAACCATGGCCGATGAAAGCTCAGGCCCCTCAGTCAACTCATCGTCCATTGCTATCATTGTTCCGAACATGAGCTGCTGCAGGGTGTTACCTGATGATAGCTGGGCCCCATTCACTACAGGAAACCCGTTTCCTCCAACAAAGTTGTTGTTACCGTTGTTTTGCATCACATTCGGGTTTACACCACCAAGACCAGTTAGGAAGGGAACGTTGTTGTTGTTGACGATCCCGTTATTGCCATTGTTCTGAGGAACACCGTTGCTGTTGGAGAGAACTGCACCATTGGGCTTAGCAAAAGGGACTTGACCATTAACAGCAGGATTGGTCACGATGCCAGTGATAGCTTTAGCTGAAGGGTTGGTTCCACCAAGGATGTCATGCATGTAAAAGGTCAAATCAGGGTGCTCTCCCGCTGGCACGGCACCAGCTGCAGCCCCACTACCTGGGGAGGTAGCACCACCAACTGCCCCACCAGCTGGACCGACTGAACCGGTGGCAGTACCACCAGGAACAGCAGCTGCATTAGCAGCCCCAGATGCTCCACCGACAGGGGCAGTGGCTACACCGGTGGCCCCTCCACCTGGGGCAGCTGTAGCTGGAGGAGCTACATCAGCGATTGGGGTGTCTGCCCCAGGGACAGGAGGAACTGTTTCATCGAGGACACGAGCTGCTGTGGCAAATGCAATGAGCAGAACTAGTGTAAGATGGAACATCTGGGTCTTGAATGCGGAAGCCATAGCTAATTTGTAGATTGAAATGTCTTTGAGTAGGCTCTAGATGATTGGACTTGTTTGTTGATTGTGTGATGAATTTGGGCTGCCTTATCTGAGTTTATATAAGTCGCCAAAAAGGGGGAATGAAGAATAACAAGGAGATGGAGTTGATGGGGTGGACTGGTGGAGTAGTTATTGAGCCATGCATTCATCTTTTGGTGTATTGGTTAGAACTGGGGAACCTAAACCTCAAAATCTCTACTGCCAAAATGAAAATAGGTTGAAGGTTCAGGTAGAATGTCACCAACTCATTCCCACCTTAAAAAATCCCACCTGGAGCTTGAAGTTGTAGGACCGGTGCATCAGGGTAACTGCTCCAGTAGTTTATTGAAATGATGTGTGAGGCAAATACCACCAAACATGATTTCTCCTTTAGTCCAACTGTCCAAACCCAAGCTCAAACCCACTCCCATGCCAGCCTTTCATGATACACTTGTTATGTCATCTCAATTTGCTGCTTAGTGGATCACAGATTTAGCAAAGTTTTCCCTTCCCCATGTAGTTCTAAAGTGCACAAACACAAACCACAATCTATTCTAAGGGGAGAGAAAGCAAACTTAGGCGAATCGTACAATCTTCAACCCCACCCACATCCTTTCTACTTCACCTCAGTATCTCACCTCTGACTAGAATGAAAATCATCTAAAGTTTTAAGGTACCATACATCACTAATAAAACCAGGCTGCTTAAGAGGCTCAGTTTTCTACTTCCATCACCATTCTCCTTCCTACTCGATGATAAATCAGCTCAAGAACTCTAGAAAGAACCAAATCAACATTGCCTCAAAAGCAGAATACATTCCGAATGCCTCCTCCAAATCTAAGAATGGACAGAGATTAGCTCACTCACAACAGACTCAGTAGCTTCATCAGCACCACAAAGATCCCCAACGAGCGCTTCCCAAGTTGCCAGTTGACATCTCATATTCCTCTTTTCCATCTCTTCCAACACAAAACACGCCTCTTCAATCTTCCCACCCCTGAGCAAGCCCGAAACCAAAGCATTAAAACTCTCCAAACGCGGACAATGACGGCTCATAAGCATCGCATGCAAAACACTCAACCCCCTCTCAAACTCCCCCACATGACAAAACCCATCAACCAACATCCTATAAGTAACCGCATTCGGCTCACACCCATCCATCTGCATATCAACAAGCACCTTATACGCCTCCTCGGCTCTCCCTTCCTTACACAAGAACCTCACCAATATATTATACACCACCACATCCGCCTTCACCTTCTTCTTCCTCATCTCCCCCATCAACCCCCTCGCCTCGTCAAACCTCCCCCTTTTCGCACGATCAGTAATCAAAACCCCGTAATTCGCCACCCTCGGCTTACACCCCCTATACTCCATATCAAACAACACCTTCTTCGCCTCCCCATACCTCCCTACCCCACACAACCCCTCCATCACCAACCCGTACGTAACCGCATTCGGCCGCTTCCCTTTCCTCCTCATCTCCTCAACCAACCTCACCCCCTTCTCCACCTCCCCTCCCTTACACCAAAACCCAACCAAACAATTATAACTAACCACACTCGCCTCGACTCCTCTCTCAAGCATTTCATCAAACACCTTACACGCACTCCCCAGCTCCCCCTTCCTCAACCACCCTTTCATCATCACATTATAACTAACAGAATTCGGACGAATACCCATTTCTGGACTACTCTCAAACATGCCCCTCGCATCATCAAACATCCCGTTATCGACGTAAACATTAAGCATCGTATTAAATGACATCAACCCGCGTTCAACATTATAATTCTTCATATCGTGAAACAAGTCATGGGCTTTGTGAACAGAGTCGCATTTTCCGTAGTGTCGCATTAGTGCGACGAAGAGGGACTCGCGGCAGCGGATGTTGCGGCGTTTGAGGAGGGTGAGGATGGGGTCCACCTGGTGGAAGGTTCTAGAACGGGCGAGTTTGTAGAGGAGGGAGGAGTAGGAGGGGTAGTCGTGTTTGGTACCCGTCTGGCTGTAGTGGTTGAGGAGAGACAGGGCCTGGGTCGGGTCGTGGGTTTGTTTCAGTTCGGTTATGAAGGGTATGGGTTTTGGTTTGGGTCGGGTTGGGTTTCGGGTTCGGGTATTTTTGGTGGTTAAGGTTCGGGTTTGGCGAAAGGGGAACATGGTTTGTTTAATTTGTTGTGTCTGTTTTTTTTTTGGAGGGAAGACGGTCTTATTTATAGTTTGTGCATCAAGTCAACGCAGAAATTTGTAGTAGACCGACTTTGGTTGGAAAGCTCCATTAACTGAAAATTTGCAGTTAGCTACATCTAATAACTTTGGTGCGAAAGCTCGGTTAACTTTTAACTTAAAAGTTAGCTATATTATCCAGAGCCTATTAAAGATAGCGGTTGCAGGTTTGCAAGTTATATAAAAAAAACATGCTATATGTAAACAATTCAAAGTTTCATCGGATTATCCTTAATTATGAATATGAAAGGACATTATCGATATTGGCCATGAAAGTTGGTTGATCGATGGTTGGGTAATCACATTTTTCTGTTGTATTGTTAATAAGAAAAATTAGGTTTTGTTAACGGGACAAACAAATGTGAGGTGGAAGACAGAGAAGATATGTGACCGAGTACAATGAATAAAATGGTTGTTTAAGGATAACACAATGTTGTAGATTTCTTATTTCAAAAAAAAAAAAAAATGAAAAATTGTTATAGATTCCGTCAAATCCTTCTTAAATGACACTTTGATGGACGACTTACACTATCTCAGACTAGTGACAGGCTGAAACAGGAGCATGAAGTAGTAAAAGATTGATTAGTCTACTGCTATGATTTTTACCAATTACAGTCTTAGACTTCATCCCTACCTGCACTATTCTATGTCTAAAGGGAGCTTCACAAACGTACTTCGTAATCTGGAATGCCTGTGGTTCATCATATGTATCTGCAAGCTAGGAAGTAGTCATCTATCCACATCAACTGTCATACATTTTGAATCCTACTTGATATCCAGCAGCCTGTGGAAGGATGAGAGATCACGAGAAACAGAAATGGATTGCTTCAATAGTGAGTATTGTCAACATTAACTAGAAACAGGAAAATCGGACGTAGACACGTAGAGGAACTTACAATTGAAGGGTGTTTAAGTACAGAGATGCCGCAAGTGTTGCTTTCCAGATTGTGAGACAGGAGAAGCCTCACATGTGGGACGCTTTTCCAACTTTCTCCAAGAGCTGGTTTTGCTGAACCGCCTTCTCCAGCTACCATGTGATTTGTCACCTAGGGCAATGTCATTATTTCAGTCTCTTAGACAATGGCAGTGAAAAGGAAAAACGGAGAAAGGCGTGTTATTTCAGTCTCTTAGACAATGGCAGTGAACCAACCTCGCACACAAGTTCAACATATAATTAAATTGTAGTTCAACCTTGCTACTCACCAGAACACAGACACTGAACTCATGTGCTATCTTCTTCAGTAAATTCCCAGCAGAAATCATTAGAGCATGTCCTGAAAGCAATTTGACATGTAATGAGACAGTAGAGATACAAAGGCTTCTTACATGAGCAAGGGGGTGGAATGAGAAAGGAAGGGCTACACTCGATATTCAGTATTCAAGCATAACTGAGCAAGAAATACAACTCAGCCATTGCACAGAAGAAAATCCTACCATATGGTCCACCGCCTCCAAGAACAGGAATAATCAGTGATGAAAATGAGTCCACAATGAGCAGCCGCACAGAATGCTGTACTGCCTGGATCTGCAAGAAGTTCCAAATGTCACCCACTTTAAGCATCCTATGCAACAGGTTGTGACTTTAAAGTGCATAACACAAAGCTCAATAAACTGACCTGACTTTTCAATTTTAACTCCAATTGATGTAGCACATCGAACCATGAGAAGATGTCAAACACTGGATAACAGTTAATATTCTTCATTATGTTATGAATAGCTTCATGATTGTCCTACAAAACTCACGGCAAAATATTCTTTAGATTACCTCCAAAAAGTTGACTCAAAGGCTGATCAGGGTTTAGAAATTAGAAATCACCGTAAACATTACCTCGTACAAAGATGTATAACTACCTCACATATCAAGAACGTGAATAGTACTATTAGTTAACAGTTTAACACGGACAGCCTCTTGAATACTATGTTTTTGATGCCATCTCCAGGAACGACAATTAGATGAATATTACACGTGATTTGTTTATGATTAACTAGACAACTAGACCTACTAGAATTTTTCATCTCGGAGATCAAAGGTGTTGCTTCTTCAATTAGCTCTCTTTAAGGCAAAAATTGAAAACGAATATACAAGAAAGGAAATTAAACCTGTGTTCCATAGGAGGCTCGGTTGATCAGGTTTGCAATACGCCGAGCAGAAAAGGAGTTTCCAGTGTCTATGAATACAACACCACCTGCACACCCCTTTGCAATACTTGCTGCAGCTTGTAGACAGACCTAAAATATGTGTTACACTTTACACCAAATACACAGAGTAAACTAATGCATGCCTAGTCAGAAAAAGTCACAGATCCCTTAACAAATAGAAAAAATAAAAAATCAATGCAACCATAACACTAAACACTATAGTCAAGCAAAACAAAGCCAAACTTGCAGATATTCACCTGTGTTTTACCAGAGGAAGATGGTCCCACTAGCTCTGTTACAAACCCCTGCCTTAGCGCTACGTGTAGAAAAGAATCAATCCTGATCCAAACTCAACTGAAATCAAGTCAATACACCATCACACAGCAACCCCTTCCTCAAACAATGCGCTAAATAACCGAGTCTTCTGGCTCGTGGCGTACCCTTCATATGCCAGGGATAAAGTCTGCTTATTTTCCTGAGCATCTTTCAGCAACTCCACACCATTCAACCAGGGCCTGTGAAGACCTTTTACTATCAATAAGAGTTGTTCAATTCCCTACACGCCCACAATTCCGCTCATCACAGACTCGCACACAAAGGAATCAAAGCATATAAATTTATATATGTCACCACAAAAGCAACAAAAAGAGTAAACCTGCTTCAATTTCTCTGAATTGGGTTGTTTTTCAGCATGTGACATCAAAGCATGGAGGTCATGAATGAGGAAATCTTCCACTACAAAGAATAATAAATTTGGATGTCAATAATATAACCAATCACATTTCAAAGGTTTAACTAAGACCAAGTAAAAAATGCAATAAAGTTCCTTGATTTGATGATATCTCTGGTATTTTTCAAGAATAAAGCTACTGAAAATAACATCTTTTTTCATATAATCAGCAACACCACAATATTTTCCTTAATTAGCTACAATCAATAAGTACTAAACACAAGTAACATCTTATTTACATAACCATCAGTATCATAACTTGACAGAAAGACTTAGTTAAAGTTTGACCGTCTTAATTCTCAATGTTGTCATTTTTTCGGCTAAAAATGGTCACTTCTATAATAATTTTTATAAAAAAATTATCACTTTAACTCAATTATTGACCACGTCAATTAGCTAACATCAACAAGTAACATCTAATATCACAACATTTAACTTAATTAGCTAACATAAAAAAGCACTTAAAACAACCACCCAGAAATTAAAGATTAGAACTTTATAAACTCAGAGAGTTAAAAAGAAATGAAAAGCTGAAATTGGTTATACCAGTGAAAATGCCACAAGACCCACAAAACTCCTGAAAGTTGGAGTCGATTATTGGGTATTCCTCCTCCATTGATTTCAGCAGCCCCATCTCTCTCTCTTTACTAGGTGAAATTTTCAATTCTGATGCTTTTTTATTTAGTTGCTGCGGAAAAAGTTTTTGGCGCAAAATGGTGTCTTTTTTTTTTTTTTTTTTGGTGTTTTAATTAGATAGATTATAAATAAACTTCATTTTCCTAAAAGCTACCGAGTTTTACAGCCAACGACTTATGTACTTTTATTAATTACTTTTTGGAGGTCCAAGCGTAAGAAATTGGATACACCAAAAGCTGAAGAAAAATATAATGTGAAATTAGAATGCTTATATTTGTGTATATGTGTGTTAATGTATATCACCAAAAGTAAAGTTAGTGTATTTTTGTGTTAATGCTTAACGTTTTTTAGCAGCACCAACTGAATAATTTTATAGGCGAAGCTTCATTCTTAGACCCTTTTGGTCCTGCGTCCATCAATGATCAAACAGTGTACGGAGTAGTACGTAACATATACGATGTACTCAGCAGCTTGAGGCTTCAAAAGAATGCAAAATATAGATAGCAGGCTAGCAGCACGCTAAACTATTTGAACAAGAATCATATTGCAAATAACTGAACCATATCATAAAAGTATAAAACTGTGAATTTATAACCTGAAATTTCATATCCTGAATTATAACTAACGAAGTAATAAAAACCCAACATAAACAAGCTGGTTTCAATATCCAACTAACCATAGCTAATACTGATGCCTAGTAGTACCTAGAGGAAATGCTCTGCCTTATTAGTATCCACTATATGACTATATGAGGAGACTCTATTAAGCTAAGAAAGATCCTTTCCCCTGTCATTAGTTTGAAGGAGGGAAGAAGATGGCATCAGCCGTCCTCTTTGAACGAAACTGATTCTCCACATCGGTAGGCACATCGAAAGCAGCTTGTAGAACTTCGGGTGACAGCGCCTTCCACGCTGAAGTCCTCCCGGCTAAGTGAGTGAACACAGGGCTGCCATACCAAAAGCACATACAAGTTAGTCCAAATTCAGTATCAAGGAAAAACAAATGATGCAAATTTTTAATTTAAAGTGAGTTTCTTACTCAGGAGTAGTGATAATGGAGAACCATTCCATGCCATCATTGTCAGCAATCTTTGAAACCACAAAGAACCTTGGCACAATAAACAGATTGCCTGCCTTAAGAGTAGTTTCCAAGACCCTCTTTCCATCAACCCCAACAACTTGAACGCGGCCACTCCCCCTCACAATGTAAGTCACTTGGAGGGCAGAATCGCACGAGAAGCCGGGAGAGCACATAGACCTTCCATCAATCCTAACAAGATCAGCCCCAAGGCCAACCTCACCCACCAAGGGTAAGTTCTTGGTGTTCAAAACGACCACCCGTCCACCATTCTTGATATCCACATCTAATGGTGCTTCCAAACAGTTCAATGCCATGCCATCACGGTGCTCCTTCTTAGGCTCAGGCATTGTGCGGGACTCGCCACATTTCACGATGCCATAGCCTGATTGCTTAGTAACTAAGGTCTTGACTACATCTTCCGGCAAGTCCCATGCACGGCCGCCAAACTCAGTTGTGAATCCAGTGAAGAGTCCATTGATGCCGGTCAGGAAAAAGTCGGTGAATTCGCCCCGTTTGTGACCCTTGGAGGTGTCACCCATGAATAGAACAACTAGTTCAGTGTCTTCCTTATTGTACCACCAGGTAACCACACCAAAAGGAAGAGCAATTGCATCTCCCTCCTTGATGGCAATCACCTTCTCCTCTTTCTCAGGGAGCACAATTCCAGCTACTCCTTGGCCTACGGCAAATCAAAACAACGTTTCAAGATTACAACAATCACTATTAAAACACAATCTGACATTCACAGCAGGTTGTGTAGAACACAGTACTTAGAGCATTTACCAACTGAATAATTTGATGAGGGGATTTAGTACACAATAGTAAACAAGACACCGACATTGGAACTTCAATTACTACCAACAGAATCAAAATAATTTTCGAGCCTCAAGCCCTCAACTGAGTTTTACCAAAGTGACACGTACTTAAAAAATTATTACATCACTTATATACATAATCATTGATAAAGTTCACGATTTGTCTCCATTATTAGATGTTGCGGTCCCTTGCTCTTTCATAATATGATCATAAAATCAATCCTCATAAAGGAATAATATCAATGTTGCTGAGCATATAATGAACAAAAACCAAAACCAAGTAAGAAAAGTTGCTAAAAAGCAAAGTGTTATACTACATGACTCAAAATAATAACACATAAGGACACTCAAACAGTCAACAATGTTCTAACATGACAACATCAAACCACAACTAAAATTAACAAAGTGCAATCCTCAAACAAAATTCAATATCTTTGAATAACTAATCATCAAATTAAAAAAACATGCAAGTTATCCACAAACTATTTTTCAACCTTTCATGAAGAAACCCGATTGCAAAATAGAAAATCTTGTAGAAAACAAAGAATCATGAGTCGAAAATAATCAAACAATCAGTTCACATAAATACTCTGAATGCTCGACAATGGTGTAACATATTAACTGATCGACATGAGCTACACAAAATTAACTTTCACTAATCAATCATCCATAACAGTGTAACACCAAAAAAAGGGCAAAATAAAAGAACTAAATAAAGATAATCGATACCTTGAAGAACATAGGCAACTTTAGACGAATCCGAATAACGAGGAAGAGCAAAACCATTCTTCTCCAGAGAAAGTTTGGCAGCACCAATATCTCCTTCCTTCAACATGGCAAGTTCAGAAGGACTCCATGCACAGTAGGATCCACCTACTCCTCCATACACTTTCTTGGCCAACTTTGGTGTTAGGTCAATCTCCATCTCTCAAAGAAAAGAATACTCAAAAACTTTTTTTGCTTCTGTTTTTGTTTATGTGATCACACAAGTGTATATCTTATTATGAGCAGGTTAAGCGTGGAAAATCAAAGGGTATAAAGGGTGTATATATAGTGTGTTAGGGATGGTTTATTAGCATGGTTAGGATACTTGAAAATAAGATAATATGGATATAAGAGTTTCGGATATAATGTAGTTGTAGATAAACCAGACTAGTATTTCCTGTGAGTTTGGATTACATATTTACATGGGAGTCTTTTTTGGTCGGAGTTATGTAGTGGATTAGCTTGGATTAGCTTTAGCTAACTTTTACTTCAAGAAATTATTTGTTTTTGTTACTATGGAGAGATTTTAGGAGATTTTGTGGTATGGATAATGCTCATATTTTAGATAGTTTGAGAAATAATTATACTCATCCTTTTAAAGATGCTAATATTTGACATGGAGATATTGCATTCACTGTATCATGGATAATGAAGTATCTTCAGTTTCGATATGATTCATTATGTATTCTGCAAATGGATATAATTTTATCTTCAATATGATATCTCATGGATTTAACTGTAGCATAGTAATTAAGAGGAAGAGACTAGAGAGTTCGTATTTGTAAAGTTTTAAAAAATTTCAAGTGTCAATGTTTTGAAGGAAAAGAACGAGAGCTGGATCTGTGATTTACTCAAACATAGACAACTTACAAAAAGAAAAATAATAGATAGATTAGACTTAGTTGAGTTCTAATAACTCTGTATCATACTAGTCTTTACAGAACTGTCATAGTTATAGACCTCCAACTCTCCAAGAAGTTTGCAGGACTTCAGTCACCTTCAAAGCTGACTTTATTTGTGATCACAGACTCCAATCAACAAGAATAGCACTGCATGCGCCCTCCTTCTCTCTGCTTCTAACTCACCAGATCACTTGTTGCTTTGCGTAACAGAAATCACAGAAATCCTTGGATAATACTTATTACGAACTAAACAGTATGATTTAACTTAGAATGTCAACAGCATCATGGGGTTCTTCACTGGCAAGGAGTGAGTAGTTCAAGTAACAATATCAGGCTTAGTATTACGAAATTCGAACCACCTACTAGAGTATCACCTACACCATCCAAGACTTATCAATCAATCCTCCAGGATCAAAGACAACATGTAATCTGCGAAAAATCCCCAAACCAGTTCTCCATAATATGATCTTCAAGGGAAAACATAAGTGGTGATAAGTATGCATGTTGACATTCAGTAAATGGTAATTAGACAACCAGGATCAAAGATCCGAACAATCTCCATTGCCATCTAGCTAACTGCCCCTAAAACCACCCTTATCCTGAAGGGTGAGGACTGAGTAAAAGCTTCCTCTGTATGACGGCAATCCCCACAACAGAGACACTTACGCAAGGGTCAAACACTACCCAGCCTCCTTTAAGACAAGCTATTTCGATCCCTGTACTCTCGACATAGAATCATCAAGCATAGCGGAAGCAGACCATACATCAAACAGAAAACAATCCATTTAAGATGCTCGATGACAGACCTTCAATTGAGTTCAATGCAAAACAACGCAGCTCAAGTTACACCCAAACACTACTTGTACACACCAGGATTAAACTTTTAAAACTGGATTAAGCCCCATATCAAACTTGGCATTCTCTACAAATATAAAAATAAAACATGATAACCTACATCCGTGACTTGCAGTATCAATTTTTGGCAATCATTCAATAAACTGAATTTGCCCCAAGTCCCAACTTCCTCTTAATCAAAAAAATGTATCCGGAACATATAAGGTCAAAGGTCTACAACCAAACCATGTTCAGGTTTTGCGTCTTCGTCAAACAGATAGTGAGGGTCGAAAGGACACTCTCTCATTAGTGAATATTCTCCACATCAGCCCCTGCACTAATCACTTCATCTTGAGTTGCTACCACATCCTTACTGGTCACATTGGTTCTTTGAGGGCATTCCATCGAACACCGGCTGAGCATCCCAGCTGAAGTCCCGGAATCAACGTTTGCGTTATTAACTTCAGCCTAATTTGCATTTTTAATTAATTGCACTGTTGATTTAGCTAGTAAAGCTAGACTCTTAGCCTCATCCAAGGGCAGAGGATCTGAACCAGGAGAGTAACTAAAAAAATATAGATGGATCAGAGTTTTTGTGCAGCATGGTGGCATACCAGAAGAATAGAAAAGCAATTTTTCCGATGGCATTGATATATCAGAGTTTTCGGAAGCTTTACAGTCGAAAGCTTTCAGTCACTAGTATACTGAACCAGGAGAGCAGATGAGGCTATAGCCTATAGTTTTGCGCATTGCATTACTCAACCAAGGGAGTAGACAAAGCTATAAGAATTAAGAGCACCAACTATGAACGATGTAATGCATTATATTATACCATGGAAAACAATCCCATATGAAAATTCACATAGAATTTGGCAAACTGTGGAGTATGCAAAACGGGGGTGGGGAATCTCACATAAACAATCGCATTAATATGTGAGCTAAGCCATGTTATGATGTGTTATTATTGTATTGACTGCTGTATCATCTCTCTTAATTGGGTGGAGGGAAGAATATGGCGTCTGACATCCTCTTGGAACGGAAATGTTTCTCCACATCTGAAGGTACGTTGAAAGCAGCCTCTAATACTTGGGGTGACAGTGCCTTCCAAGCTGAAGTCCTTCCGGCTAAGTGAGTAAACACAGGGCTGCCATAACAAATACACACAGAAGTTAGTCTAAATTCAGCATCAGGCACGGAGTAATTAGCATTGCAAATATTTTGATGTCAGAGAGCTTAATGAGCTTCTTACTCTGGGGTACTGATGATAGAAAACCATTCCATGCCATCATCATTAGCAATCTTTGATACCACAAAGAACCTCGGCACAATGAACAAATTGCCAGCCTCAAGGGTAGTTTCCAAGACCCTCTTGCCATCAACACCAACAACTTGAACTCGGCCACTTCCCCTAACGACATAAGTCACCTGAAGCGCAGAGTCACATGAGAACCCAGGAGAGCACATAGCCCTACCATCAAGCCTAACAAGGTCAGCCCCGAGCCCTACATCACCAACCAAGGGCAAGTTTTTGGTGTTCAACACAACAACTCTACCACCATCCTTGATATCAACATCCAATGGTGCTTCTTCACAGTTCAGTGCCATGCCATCGCGGTGCTCCTTCTTTGGCTCAGGCATTTTGTGAGACTCATCGAGCTTGACTATACCATTAGCCGATTGCTTCCCAACTAATGTCTCAACAACCTCCTCTGGCAAGTCCCATGCCCGACACACAAACTCGGTTGAAAATCCATTGAAGATTCCGTTAGAGCCGGTTAAGAAGAAATCAGTGAACTCTCCCCGCTTGTGAGCCTTAGAGGTGTCCCCCAAGAAGAGAACAGTCAGCTCAGTATCCTCCTTGTTGTACCACCAGGTAACCACACCAAAAGGAAGGGCAATAGCATCTCCCTTCTTGATGGCAATCACCTTCTCTTCTTGCTCAGGAAGAACTATCCCAGCAACTCCTTCGCCTGAGGTACACCAAATCATGTCTCAAAATCACATACACACCACAATAATACAACTTTGACAAGCTAAACTATTCATCGATCAATCATCATTCATTAACATGAATTTATACACTTATACAAAGTTAGGCCAATCAAATCCATCAGATGATGACATCAACATTAACCAAAAAGCTTGTTTTACCAAAAAAAGTCAAATAAACTCCCGTTGACCCATGATAGAAATTAGAAAGGTCTTCAACTGTCAACAAAGTGCAAATACTTCACAGAGATACACGGAATATCTCTCTGATCAAAAAGATTGCAACTTGAATAGCAATTTCAACATTCTTTGTCAAAACATAGTTAAATCATTGACTATATTCTGTTTAACTTCAATACTCTGCCGTCCACACTAGTAAACGATGCTTTTTTCAATGAAAGCTAATACCTTTATCATGATTTGATGACTATAACCACATCACAAAACGGAAAAAAGCATTGACTTTTTAATACCACATAAACTACAGTCCTCTTATGCAACTTCTTAATTTTCCATCAAATTCCACTCATAAAAAAACAGTCAAACCGACCATCATGGATTATAAGTAACACCAACATAACAGTGATCTCCAATAAATCTTAAGAAAGAAAAAAGATGGTACCTTGAAGAACATAAGCAACTTTAGAGGAGTCAGAGTAACGAGGAAGAGCAAAGCCATTCTTGGTGAGACAAAGTTTGGAAGCACCAATGTTTCCTTCTTTCAGCATACCAAGTTCTGCTGGGGTCCATGCATGGTAGGACCCACCTTCTCCTCCGTGAACTTCCTTTGCACACTTTGGTGACAAATCAATCTCCATCTCTCTCTCAATAATTATTAACAAAAACACAAACTTTAATGTTAATTAAGAGCACAGTTTTATGATGAGGGAATAGTTTGGTTGGGTTGTGTATTTATAGTGTGATGGGAAGCTGGTGTTCTTGGTAAACAAGTTAAAGTTTTGTTTTTACCGCGCTAGTATTCTGGATAAGTTAGGATTATGGATTGGATTAATGTTTTGGGTGAATGGATTAACTTAGGATAATGGTGTTTTAACAAGGGTAGTGTTGGGTGAAAGTGGATTAGGGTAGATTAAGGCGTTTTATCAAAATAAAAATGGTTACTTTATGAATGAAGTATAGTTAGGACTGAAAGAGGTCGAGTCGATAGAAGGTTAGCAGTTCAATTCTTATCTTAGCCTTATTTAAAACTCTTCGTTGTCTCACAAATTAGAATTCTGTATAGATTATAAGCTACCTTTGATAATTTCATCTAAGTGAACAGAGGAGATTGATCATGTCCATTTCTCAATGATTTCTTAACTACTTTGGATAATTAAATTTTATCAGCTTCAAGATTAATTTCGGACAAAGTCAGATCTCAAAGAGGAAGTGGGCTAACATGGAAGGTGTCCTGCAGAATCTGCTGATGTGGATGCTGATTTCTTTCCAATTATTTTTGAGATAACATTAAGAACGTGGATATAAATTAAAATTACGTTTTCAACAAACTTTTTCCTTCTAAGACTCCAACTCATCGACTCATCAAACAAATGATTAAAAAGCCATGCACATCTTCTGTCAGCTAGGCACTTGCTAACGATCAAGAGATACTGAGAATAATAAGATTATTGCCAGTGAGAGACAAAGTGTTCAAAAAACAATAATGGACCATATCATTCTATTAAATTAACTGTGTCAACAGACAATCATAATTTTACATACAACTGCCGATTTTGATCTACCATAATGTTACTCTATCTTCCCCACTTCCCTGTTTCAAAATACGGGAGAGAAGACTATCCGAAAAACCTACATCAACTGCGCCTGTTTGCTACTGCAACTATCCTTCACTTTCGATAGGAAAAAAGCCGCACCTCTATAAGCAGAGTTTTCTACAATGTAAACAACACAATGTAACCTGAACTTGGTGCCTAGCAACCATAATTGCGAAAATCTCCAGTTGATGCCTTCGAATTACGGGTTTTCCTTCAGAGGAAGTGACTCTTTATCTTGGTCATCGGCTGGCGGAGGGGGTTTCTGGCCATTGCTTCTTAAGAAGCTTTTCGCATAAAGCGTGCCAAAGACAATAACCTGGAAGAAATAGAAGAATTATAAAGAAAGCTCACTGCAGTTTGGAAACAAGAAAAAGAGTGATAGAGTTAAAGGTCTCACAGCTCCAACCAACTGCGGTGGACTTAGGGGATGAGCAAACCACAAGCACGAGAGTAGGATGCTGAGAAGCTACATCCACAGAAATCATTTATTATAGCGAGCTATTCAATTGTAACAGAATTTCAAACACGACGCATCAAGGAAGTGAAGTGCACCTGTCGCGTGGTCATTATGGTGGCAAATGTAAGTGCACCAAAGGTTCTGATTGTATAAGAAATGAAGAACTGACTAGCTGTAGCTACCTGCAAAAACTCAATACACAGATACAACTTTGAACATGTACCACACTCACCAAACACTATCAAGAGATACGATAAATTTCATTAGAATTCCAGCAACTTAGAAAGCGTGCAGAAGGAGATATGGGTCTTACTGTAGAAAGTAATGCAATATCAAAGAAACAATCGTGGTGTCTATAAACAAAATCCACCGCTGCCAGAAGTTGCCCTTGTAATACAAGCCCTGTCAACCAAAAGCCCAAGTTCATCAATAGGCGTGCAACACCACACACTCCAACAGAATCTACAAAAAATACTAGTAACTGTATACGACACACTCAACAGTCAGTCAGTAGGGTAAATCTTTCATTCTCATACAATAGTATGACAACTGAATAGATGAAGCAATAACCTACCAGTCATACTCAGCACACAAGAACACAATGTCGTGTAAAAAATTTGATTGTGTATTTCCATATTGTAGCCTTTGAATAATTTATCTTGAAACGTGCTCGTGAAACCATCAAATCTGCACCACAGGGAAACAACGTCATATCTGATATTCTAGTGTCTGCGCCAGTTACCAAGTAGAAAAATCTCAAGCCATATCATGAGATAGGGGTGGATAGGAAGAGAAGAATTCAGAAAAGTTAGAATCAGTATAGTACTTCACAAATAAGTTGACCGAGACTGGGAAACCCCAGGCCCTGCTCACACCCTTACCCCTCAAAAGAAAAAGGACAGTTTCCCGGTTAACCATCTCTTATAAAAATGTTACATATCTTAGAGTGTAACAGCTGTATATAAAGAATTTGGAAACAAAATCTCAAAAGAGTACAGCCTGAAAAAACAACGAAAAGTTGAAGTTCAAATTTCGTACCCAAGGTAGCCGATCATGAGGGAAACACCCCAAAACGTGCTCTCTCTTCCCTTCTTGTAGAGGCTAATATCATCAGCAGCCTACACTCCAGAGAAGGAAATGAAATCTATTAAGAGTCAAAACATAAACAAAAGAACTTCCTTTCTTTAAAACAGCCACCATGACTCAATTACAAGATTGGTAACATGCAACATAATCAAAGAGCTCCTCCTAGCTTCAAGCAGGAAATTCTCCAGAAGTTATGTTCAGTGTTCACATTGAATAAATGCAAAGCTGAAGTCTTCATATAAGAGTGGATCAGAGGGGAGAGGATGAAATTCTAACACAAGCAAGCACACACCAGCCCAGCTATACTCTAAAAAGCATGAAGAAGCAAAACCTTACAACAAACGACGTAATTTGTACCAAAAATAAATAAAAAACATAACACTTACCGGGTACAGAATAAATACAGAGCAACCAATGGTGACAAGGACAGCCCACAAATAATCAAGCCCCTTGTATCTTTTTTGCATAATTAATGTACCCCAAATCTGCAAGTGCAAAGAAGGAGGATCATATCAAACTCTGGGCAGTGGGCGAGCTAAGTAAAAGTGCATGCTTAAGCCATTTTTTATTTTTACTCCTCATTTGATGTGTCCATTCAAACCTCCAAAAAAGGGTTATAACCTATACTTATAGCAGTTTCCCTCCTTGGTACAGAAATGTGTGGGGGTCTAGTATGCCTAATAAACAGAATCAAGTCATCAACCACAAGAATGATTTGTGGAAAACCAGTAGAGTGCTTCTCGATCGCTATTATGAGGAGAAAAGGTGATAAGAAGTAAATAAAAAAGTCCATCTTCTACATGAACTAACAATAACCATCACAAGAACAAACATAAACTAGGGCTTGTCTGTGTTCCAACTTGAGGAGAAAATGCAAAATTAGCATTTAAATTAGTGTAAAAAATAGCATAAACAGACTTACCATGACAGGTATCATTTTGGCACATTTTGCAAGGGTTTGAACAGGAAAACTGACATATTTAAGAGCCTGAAGAATACAACATGATCACAAATCTTCAGCATAAAAAAAAAAAGAACACTTTTTAACGACCAAAAACCTGAACCCTTCTTTCTTAGGGAGGGGCTAACTTACCTCATACTGGCATGTTGTTGTCAAAATGTTTGTTACTGAGACCAAGCAATACTTATAAACAGGGGCGACGGGGGTTAGGGTCTTCTTACTAGCCTGAATGAGAAATGGAACAATGTTAGGAAGGACATATCATATGTTCAGAAGAAAAAGAAAAAAAATATTGCAAAAGGTAGTAATCTATAACATAAGTGTTTGTAAAACCACAACTCGATAAGACAGTAAGAAACCTCAAATTAAAAAATCTTTACCAGTAAAGCACCAGCAGATACAGCTGATGTTGTAAGACGATTGCAAAATACCAGAAATAGCGAGTATGTGAAATATTCTTTGTTTTGTCCATATGGGACTCTCATGATCTTCTCCTGCAGTAATATCAAATGTCAGCAGACTGCAGCGTTCTCCAATTATAAAGTTTCTAATAAAAATGATAAGCCTGCTACACGATACAAATATGAGATACAACAATAGCACTTGGTGTCAGTTCAAGGAAGTAATTGGTGTTTCTTTTCCTTGGAACTGTTAGTTCCACCTATCCGCCTCCCTGAAAAACTAAGCTAAGTAATTGGTGTTTCTTTTCCTTGGAACTGTTAGTTCCACCTATCCGCCTCCCTGAAAAACTAAGCTATATCTCTGTCACAAGTAACAACAGTTATAAAAATCTTACTTTTTCATTTCTAATTATGCCAAGCATGAATACAACAACAACAACAACAACAACAAAAACAACAACAACAAAAACAATAAAAAAATTAAGAACGAGCCGGTATAAGCCTACCAATGCTGATCTTGTCATGTACAGATGCAATCATCCATACCCCAAATACAGTAGCTTGAATAAGAAACAGCTCTTTACCCTCATAACTTGATTTACATTCAGTTTTCTACTCACAATAAAATATCACTAGATGTCTAGATCAAAGGAAGCCAACCCCTGAAACTGCCCCACCTCCCCCTGAAAGTAACAATTGAAGGTATCAATTAGTGTCTTTTTATATATATATACTCCATTTTACAGCAATTCTGACAAATACTAGGATAAGTTATAAGTACTAAACAGAGCTTTGCTATCAGAGCACTTAATTCTTATTGCTAGCATCATTAAATTTTAGGCAGAGTTTGAGATGGATTATACAAGAGCCCTCGCGACTGGCTATGCCACTAGCAATCCTTCCTTCGCAAACCCAAAGCTCTGAATTTACTGAACACTACGGCGCTGCCAGTTCGCTAACACCAAATGGGGTTGTTTCTACTTTCTAGCTTCTAAATGTGTGCTAGTTCTTCAATCTAATGTTGTAAAATGTATATCTACTTATCTAGTGTTGTACAAAGCAAGCTCTGTCTCTCACAGCAACCATTATATTTCCCGGCTTTCCATATCAAACAGCCAAGCACCAATACAACAACAACAGCAGCAACCCTGTCAAAAACCCGCTGATTGTATCTTTGTAGGTACAAATGTTCTCATCCTTACCCCCCAACTAGAGTGGCTAATCTGAGAAATCGTCAACCATGAATATGAATAGAAACAGCTCCTCACCTTCACTACTGAAACTACAATCATTTTCCAAACCAAATGCAAAACCCTGACCCTCAAAATCGCGCAAAAAGTCATTTATATAGCTCGAATTGATCCAAGTTTCAAACTTTACCTCACATTTATCATTTCCAGCATACTGAGTAAGTAAAATCAAAGACCCTACTTTCTTCCAAACTTCCCCCACTAATAACTCATTATCAATCCTCAGCCAATACGATTAGATTCTCCTATATATCCACTTTACCAAAAGTACTCTATAATCAACCATTAGCTTAATGAACAGAAACAATAAATTTAATTCCCAATATTCCACTTCATCAAAAACTAACTAACTCAATAAGCTTAATGGACAAAAACAATAAAGGTCATACATTTACAAGACAACAAAGTTACTCCACCAATTTCCCACTTCATCAAAAAAATAACATAACAACTTAATAAGCTTAATGAACAAAATCAAAGAAGGCTATACATTTACAACACAAAAATCTTATGTCCACCCATTTCCCACTTCATCCAAAACTAACATAACAACTTCATAACCTTAATCACCAAAAAAAGGCATTACAAATAAAAATGACAATAAAGGTAACACATTTACAACAACAATAACAATTAAAATAAATTAAAGTATCAACATTATTATTAGTAGGGTTTAAGTAGATATATAAACCTGTAAGACACCATAAATGACAAGGGTAGTCATGATTCCGGCAACAGCAAAAGCCCCTTTAACCACCTTGTTATCTTTCACCTCCACCCCCGGTGACTCCATCTTTTTACCACAGTAAAAACTTATTTATCCAAAATGATCCACCACTCTCAAACCATCCTTGGTTCCAAAAAAAAAAAACTTTGGAAAGTCAGATCTTTTTAATTAAACAGAGTTCAACGCCGTGACGATTACGCCGGCGTGTTGTTCTCTGACAATGGATTAAACTATTTTTCCCTCCTTTTTTTTCCAGGGGTTTTATTACTTTACTCCAAACACGTCATTATGGTCTTTTTGCCACGTTGGACTCCACTTTTGACACGTGGAGCCCAACCATTTGTTGTTCATTTTGAATAGCTATGACTTTTATTTTTTAAAGGCATACATATGATTTGGTCGAGACTTATAAGGTTGTTGAAAATTGATACGAATGAGTGAAATTTTGATCGATCATCTTAGTTTGTGAAATGCTTATTAAGAAACTTTATTCTCAATCAAGTGTAAAAGACTTGTAATTTTAATTTACAAAACAATTTAAGTTTTTGATCAATTAAGTTTTTAGTAGTCATATAAATCTTTTTAAATGGATATGGTAGGCGTGCGTAGACTTTGTGACATTGAGAATGTTTTTAAATCATACTCGTATTGGTATGGAAATTTTTCGATTTGGAAGGTGGGCGATGTGCTATATTTTAATTGGAAAATGGAGTTTGATATGATAATTGACATGAACATAAAATGATCACGATATGAACTTAGGGGGGATATAACTTACTCCGTATAGTAAAGTCAAGGGATAGGATACATTGTCGTTGATTAAGATTTGTAGAAAAAAGTAGAAAAGATAGTAGAAAAAGTTAGAAAAACTGTAGCAAAAACAATAGGGTTACACACTAATTTATGATTTTCGGATCCAACTCTACTTGAAATTATCGTTCTATAAGACTTTAACTCTACTCGAAAAAATTTCGGTTGCATGAACTAAAGGATATTAGTATTATACTTCTAAGATCACAATGAGGAAAATAACATTCTCTCTTGTAATTATCGTTCTATAATGGTAAATGGGTAACGCATAAACACTTGTAATTTCTTGATTTACAAGCGAAATATTACTTTGGGAAGGTATTAAGTTACTTCTGCACTATGAAATCATGGTCTCAAATTCTCAATGTCTCATCCATAAATTTATGATGGTGAAAAACAAGTCAAACTAGAATATGAAATCTGATATACTGTAACTCTATACTGAGAATCAAGAGCATAGACACTTCATTGGCAGAGAGATTTATTTTGAGATGATTGAAGCATAATTACGAAATGAGGCATTATCATAAACAAATTTTCTCCACGCCACAAACAAACACAAAGGCAATCCAAAACTAGAGGTGAGGATTTTCTTGTCGAAACAAATATAAACCAAAAATCCACTAATATGAATTTGCTAGCTAGAAGACTTTCAGAAAGACCTCCTCTCATTGGCTCTGAACTTTCTAAGCTCAAATGGGCTCCATCCCCTGTACTCATCCTATAACCCCCTACTATATCTCTACACGCTCAAGGTAACATGCATAACTTCTTATACGTGTTTGTGTAGCTTGTCTTGAATACATTGTAAGTTCAAACATTATAATCACTTGTCATAATTAAAAATGTTTGAATATATGTCAGTGTACACAGATCATTGGTAGTTCAGTACAAGCAAAGATGGTGGAATTTCAGGTGTAGTTCTTATGCAGGAGAAAACATATCTGACAATGAAAATCAAGATGGTTTGCTTAAGTCAGTGCCCTTTGGAACATTAGATGCTGAAATTACCTCAGAAACGGTTGATTTCTTTGTTAGTGATGCCGAAGGTGACCCTGATTGTCCCACCAAGGGTTATTCTTCCATTGATCAAGCTCTCGTGGCCCTAAAAGAAGGAAAGGTACCAACTACTGTTGTAATGTCGACATGTTGTGTAATCTGTTTGGTAATGTCTAATGACTGTAACCCTGCATTTGTTCCGACATCAGATGTTACTAACGCATAGATAGAGGGTATCGAGGTTGGACTCCAACCAATGTTATGTACTCCATCTGCTCCAGTGGGGAATTGACGTTTTCAAATGGTATGAGAGGGGGAATTCATACAAACGTAAACTTCCCACTGGAATATAGGGAGTACTTGCACATAGACATCACACCACAAAGGTCTATGTTGAAGTTGAACTCCAGCCTCCGGTACATGAACTTGGTTGTGCTGCACCCAAAAATAGTTTAGAAAACTTTTATGTAACAAATTATGTTTAGACTTTATGAGTTTTGATGTCCATGCTTTGAAGATCAGAACTTCGGAAAAAAAGACTAGTTAATCAGGTTGGATGAAGGAAAGTGATTAACAGAATGCTGTCGCAATTTGCGAAATTTCATTGTATATCCGAGCAATTAGCAAATAAAAATTATTGCTAAGGTTTTGCATATGTTGGTGACAGTTAGTAATCTATCGAAATGCGCAGTTTGTTATCGTTGTAGATGATGAAAATGAAGATGAAGGAAATCTAGTCATGGCAGCATCCTTAACAAATCCTCAAGCCATGGCGTTTGTTATGAGACATGGGTCAGGCATTGTTTCGGTGGGCATGACATGGGAGGATCTTGAGAGACTGAAGCTTCCTCTGATGTCACCAGAGAATGCAGACTCCAATGCTCCTACTTTCACAATTACTGTGGTATGAGCCTCGAATGAACATTGTTTCATTTGCTTGCGTGTAAATATAGTCGATGTAGAAAACCAAATTAAATGACAGGACTTACTAAACCAAGTAGATGCAACTTATTCTGTGACCAAACTATCATGAACTATCTTTGGTCTTACAGTACTCTTGGCGACATAGCCTCAAAGCATGATTAGAGAAGGTAGTCAATAATCTCTTTCATCCTTTAAAGGTAGAAAAGTGTGTTTTTATATACTCTTTAACTGATCATAGAATTGGAACATAGTTGAATGTCCTGACGACTGACAATCTGACATGGTAATTTGACATTATCATTGAGCTTCGGCAACTTGGTAAAGTGTAAGCAAATAGAGCACATTATTTGCCTTCCGCATTATTGCATACCAAGGGTTCTGAAACTTAAAAGCAGTTGACCCACAAATTTATAAATGATTGGATGAACTATGTCAAATTATGCATAAAATTAATATTCTGGACACTTTAGGATGCTAAAGTGGGCACAACTACTGGGGTATCAGCTGCAGATAGGGCAAGCACAGTTATCGCTCTTGCCTCTCCAAGCTCTAAGCCAGAAGATTTCAGGAGGCCTGGACATGTTTTTCCCCTCAAGTACAGAGATGGTGGGGTTCTAAGGAGAGCAGGACATACAGAAGCTTCTGTTGATTTGGTCATGTTGGCTGGATTGAGACCAGTTTCAATTCTTTCAGCTATTATTGATCAAGATGATGGTTCAATGGCCTCTTTAACCACGTTAAGAAGTTTAGCTTCGGAACACACCATTCCGGTTGTCTCAATCACTGATTTAATTAGGTATAAGCTACATATTCTTCTTTTCATATTTAAGAAATAAATCATAGTATCTGCGATTGTGCTAAATTGCTAACAGATTTGTCATTCTAATGGAGAACTTTGTTACAGACTACAGTACTTAGCTGTCTCAATCCCGTTTATACTACTGTGTGTAATTCTTTCTCTTTTTTTTTTTTTTTTTGTGCAAACTCTAACTTAATAAATGTGTTTGCATTTGGTTGCAGGTATAGAAGAAAACGAGAAAAATTGGTGGAGAGAACAGTGGTTTCTAAACTTCCAACTAAATGGGGTCAATGGGAAGCTTACTGCTATAGATCGAAGCTAGATGGAATAGAGCATATAGCTATTGTGAAGGTATTAAACAGTGATGATCAATTTTTCACAAACTTTTACTCATGCTTCGGACTTTATATCGTATCATCAGCTCTTAGAATGGCTTTATGGCAATAATCTTCTTTCCATATTTCACAGGGAAACATAGGAAACGGCGAAGATGTGCTAGTGAGAGTTCATTCCGAGTGCTTGACTGGTGATGTATTTGGTTCAGGTAGATGTGATTGCGGAAATCAGTTAGCATTAGCAATGGAGCTGATTGAGGGAGTAGGAAGGGGGGTTGTGATTTATTTACGAGGTCATGAAGGCCGAGGGATTGGTTTAGGTCATAAACTTCGAGCTTATAATATGCAAGACCTCGGCCATGATACAGTTGAAGCCAACCTAGAACTTGGACTTGCTGCTGATTGCCGTGAATATGGAATTGGTGCACAGGTAAGTTTCATATAAGTTTCTGTATTTATCAGCTAAAGTCCTAGTTTTTCTACATTCGTTCTAATCCTTCATGGTATTACCACAGATTTTAAGGGACATTGGGGTTAGAACCATGCGACTAATGACCAACAATCCAGCAAAGTTCATAGGTCTTAAGGGTTATGGCTTGGCTGTTATAGGAAGGGTTCCTGTGATGACACCTATAACAGAAGAAAACAGGAGGTACTTGGAAACGAAGAGGATAAAGATGGGGCACATATATGGTTCTGACATACAAGGATCATCAGTTGGATTTATTGACCCAAGTTTTATTAGCTTGGATACACAAGAGGGAGAAGAACAAAGCAGTTAATTTTCTACCTCTTTTTGGGCACTTAGAAGCCGTCAAGTTCAAGGCGAGGTGTTTTGTACAGTAATTGTTGAATTGTGACTGTTATTTGTAGATACTATTTTGAAGTTGTACATACAAGCCATTCTAGTCGAATATCGATGTGCTCACGGGAAGCATGTTAGCTCTCTGTCTCTGAAGGTCTGGCTGGTAAAGACTCAATAGATATATCACTGATTAGGTGTCGTCCCTAACTCAATTTCGACATCTCTAATATACAACATTTTGCACTAAGGTCATCTAAAAGCCGACCAAATAATCAAATGAGTTCAAAAGCTTGAAATGTTTTTATTCTTTGTTTATGGTTTGCGCAACAGGTGCTTTTCAATTACCATACTAAGTGTGTACAAGGTATTTTAGGTCAAAAAAATACAGTAGCTTAATGTAATTATATGGTTCTGACATACAAGGATCATCAGGGAACCCCAAGGTCTTATTTGCTCGGACACAAAAGAAAGAAAAGAACAAAGCAGTCAAATTTCTTTATTTGGTCGTTTGTATCATACGGGTACCATTTCGTACTTGTATATACAAACACGTCTAGCCTGTCTCCAATGCACAGGTTGGTTACTAATATTGCAGGTTAAATAACAATACTGTAACATAAGGTGATGGAACTTGGCAGTAGAATGAAGAGATATAAATTAGACAGGAAATTAAACGTTACCGGGACAACATAAAAGTTCATTCCCTTACACACCACCACAATAATTTAAAACTAGTAAGCAGGACACTGCCCAAACAACTTAAGTGAAAAACTCTGAACTAAAACCCCTATCTAAGCTTAAGGTAGCAGAACACTTCATGAACCAACCTACACATGTTCATCCCACGTAACAGACACTTTTACATGATAAAAGTTTCCCTGAATTACTTGAAATACCGTACCACTCCCTGCAACTTGGAAGACCAAGTTACCGCAGACTACATCATCAGGGGTCTTAAACCCCTCGCCGATATACTTCATCTTCAGATCAACTTCAATAACTAGAGGGGAGTGTGTTGGCACAGCCACCAGATATTTTGACAATGGAATATGACAACCCTTGCCTACCAGTACAGACTCTTTTTCTTGCTTTTTGAATAGTTTGCTCTTGAAATACTCTTTTTCATATTGAGTGAGATACTCATAGTTGAGATAGCTACTTATAACAGATCCATAAACACATGCAGGTATATCAGCATTTGTATCAAACGAGACGGAAATGTTTATAGAGGCTTGAACCGCACCAAGAAAGATGGAGTGATGCACTATTGCGTAACCATCCTTACCGCGAATAAGAGAAGTTAGACGTGTGTCGTATAAGCGAAAAGGATAGTCTAGTAAATGAAAACTCCAATGCAAAAGTCCCTTACTGACTTCAAGGCGCCGAAAGTGATCTTTGAGATCCACATACACAGTCAAGACAGAGCTTGAGCTCGTCCGGGGAGGACCGTGTAAAGAAAGAGCATTATTGTCCGATGATAGTGATTCACAACCTTCCTTGTCTTTCTGGAAAAGATAGTAATTAATCCCTCCTCCATCACAAATCTCAATTGTACCATGAATACCACAAAGATCATGATTGATACCGCCGACACGTATAGAGAACACTTCAGCTAGATAAGATGGCGTCGGAATTGGTCTTTCACCTGTAGCTGGAACAAGGCTTCTGCCAAATTGAACAATAGAATTAGGCTCAAATAACATAATAAAAAAAGACAGCAACCAAGCACTACGAATGTGACCATAAACATAAGAGAATGAAGAGATTAAGAGAAGAAATTAATAATTAGAAGAAGGAAAAAAGAAACATACCCCCAAGTGCTTCTTCCTTGCGGGAAGCGATCATAAGCATGTTTCCAAAACACTTCCACTTGAATACGACCACTCGGCACTCTTATATCTTTTGTAAGATCATTCTCCCAGTTGTCACTCGGCAGTTTTCTAGCCGGAAACTCTACATAACCACAACAGCTTTCACCAAGAGGTCTACCTAGGTATGCTTCAACTATAAGCGAAGAATATGCTGGGACAGCAACCACGCGCTTGGAAATCAGCTGAAAAGAGGTGGCATCTTCTCGCAAAAATTGATTAAAAGGCCTCTTAAAGAGTAATATATGAAGATCCTTGTCATCTTTGCTGATGTTGTAATGCTTACTTTCACCATAGCGAGCAGATAGGACCAAAGAGTTATTTGCATCAAGGTCAGTTTCATAATTGTCATCTTTAAAGTATGTAAGCTTCACAATAGCCATAGAACTATAAAGGACTGTTGTGTAGTGCACCGTCGCAAAGCCATTCTGACCTTGAACAACCGCGCTTTGGATTTTGTCGTAACAATATGGTTTCTGAGGGGCCTCGTCTATCATGGAATCCAAAGTGAGTGATTGTTTAATGACCTCAACATCTCCATCAGAATCCCAGAGACTCAAACAAATGGTGGCGCCTCTGGAGCATGAGATAACTCTTAGGCTTGGGCCACTTAGAGATAAGTAATCACCATTTCTATAGATTATCTCGGGATCAAGCTGGTTTCGCTCATAAAGATCAAAGTTGTCATCTTTTTCCTCCTCTGTAATTACTGTAATTCTTCCATAGATTCTACGAGGTTTCTGATCACTAAAATGGGTGTTAAGGGATACTGAGAAGACTTGAACTAGGGGAGCTACCAGAGCTGTTGGATAATGCAAAGGTTAGTGGGGGTTATTGAGAAATTAAGTGGCTCTTTATTGCTAGTTAATTCCTTCACTAGACCTTAATTATCTCCATTATGTCCTCCATAAATCTCCATTTATTTCCATCCATAATATCTTATTTTAATGATGGTTTTAATGTGATGGTTAAGGTTTTTTGTAACCTCCACATTTATATCCTATATATTGACTACTTGTCAAATCCTTGGGTTAGAGTTGTTAGCTTTGTCTCACTCTCTCATTAATCTCTCATCTTCTATTTCTGAGCAAAAGCTTCACTGAGTT